>JAGDQP010000279.1:153927-180352 GCA_022664845.1 Lepisma saccharinum
GATCGGCTCCATAAGGCTACAAAGCCACTTGTTGGTGAACTCTTTCCGAGTGATATATATATATATATATATATATATATATATATATATATAACCTCAACAAACTGTTAATAGAGTGTGTATATTCGGGCGTGAAAAATGCTAATAGCACGGCATTTGCTCGATGAAACTGTGAGTAACCCTGAAAAACCTGAGTCAGGTTAGTCTACCACAGGGTTCGAAATCGCGTACTTATCCATTGCCTATCCAAAGTCTGCGACGTCCAAAGTTTATAACAAAAGATAAGTTGCACAACGTAAACCGCAATGTTAAAAACAATCGACAGTTGAAACGCATTACATGTTTCGTACACAAATTAATTAATTTTTTAATTGTATTTACACATCTTGTTCAGCTCGAAATGGGAATGAGAATAAGGGAGGGAATGTTGTATGTGGCTATGTGTGAAGGTACTTTCTCGGAATTTGCTTCTTGTGACTGAGAAAACCCGGGTGAAACCCGAGTCAAGATGACGGGTTGTTTGTATTTTACAGTTTCGCACGTTGTCACATAGTCAGCAAAATTTTCTCAAATAACAATCGACATTCCTTGATCAGGGGAAAGCAAAAGAAATGCATTATTGCTCACGTCCGCGTAGGACTTCTCTGGGACAAACAACGGACGTCTTATCGGGATGATTTTGAGATATATCAGTAGGACGTGCAAGGACGGATATCCTGTATATCTCGGGAAACGATTCAGCAGTTTAGTACGTCCTTGGGACATCCCTAGGACATTTGTGCTATCTGGGGTAGTTGTTGACAAGTAATGAGATTTTATTTGTATTTACGTTTCTGGAATTAATTATAACATTTGAGTTTGCAATGCAGGTGACCTTGATGATGAATCCACTAACATATCTACAGACAAAACCTCAGTTTGGCACGAGTAGTAGACGCAGTGAAGTTAACTGAGGAAATATCGTACTCTATCTAGCACTATATTGTGCGAATTATCGTGCAAGGCCTGAAGAGTGTTGTTATATAACTCAGTGTGCGAATTAGCGGGGAGGTGCTCGCCTATATCCTCCCTCCTGACGAAGGAGGTTCCCACCCTGACAAATTTATTTTTCGTCTCTACCAGGGATAAATTTCTCCCCCCTAGAAGACGTTTCGATCAAGATTAGATAGAAAATCGGAACATGTTTAGTTGGCAAGAATTGAAACTATATTCATTGATTATGAACTTTTACTAGCAGTTAAGAAGCCTATTTGAAAGTAATTAATTTTGCGATGTTTATGAAACTCAATGTGAATGATTTAGTATCAATGGTTTGATTTAGAATTCTCATTTGGAAAATGAGACTGCATGTCTTCCCTCCTTTCTCCTGTCTCCCTGTATATACAGATGCTTATCAGAATAATGGAAACACCTGTAGTTGGCAACACGTCAGATGTATGGGTTGGCAGTGGTGTCGTGGCGACCTCAGCGCCGGACTGCTGGTGGTGGTGTGTTACGTCGGTGTCCATACTACGTCAGGCGTCGTGGAACAGGAGTGTGCAGTGGCTGCAGCAGACGGAGGTAGTGTAAAATGGGAGATCTCTCAGAGTTTCAAAGATGGCAAATTTTTGGTGCGCGGTTATGTGGAGTGAGTGTGACGGCAGTGGCTAGTGTGTTAGGTGTGTCGCCAGGGACAGTGTCGAAGGTGATGACGGCCTACACAACACACGGGAAAACCACATCGGGGAAGCGTAACAGTGGGCGGAAGAAAAGCATCAGTGACAGGGTACACCGGGTATTAAAGCGCATTGTCACGCGGAACCGTCGTGCCACTGCGGCGCAAGTAACGGAGGAACTCAATCAGGACCTCCCCCAACCTGTTTCGACAATCACAGTCCGCCGCGAATTACATGACATGAACTTACGGGGTCGTGTTGCACTGGCAAAACCTCTCATCAGGGACCAGAACGCTTTAGCATGCTGCAAATGGTGGCGCGACCATGCAACTTGGACCGTTGACGACTGGAAACGTGTGGTATGGTCGGATGAGTCACCATTCACTCTATTCCAAACCACGGGCCGTGTTTATGTGTAGAGAACGCCCAAAGAAGCGTATGATCTGCAGTGTCTCCGCCCAACTGTGAAACATGGCGGCGGCACGGTGATGCTGTGGGCCGCAATATCATGGTTTTCATTGGGTCCTGTGGTCACACTTCGCGGACGCATCACTGCCAACGATTATGTCGCAATTTTAGGAGACCACTTGCATCCTATGGTCCGTATGTTGTTCCCGGACAATGACGCCATATTCCAGGATGATAATGCACCCATTCACACAGCTGGAGTTGTTGCAGCAAGGTTTGAGGAACATCGGGATGAAGTTCAACACCTCCCATGGCCCGCCCAATCCTCAGATCTCAACATAATTGAACATATGTGGTCCATCTTGGAAACACGACTCCGGCGACGATTTCCACCTCCATCCTCTCTCACAGAACTGGCCGATGCCCTGCACGAGGAATGGTGTAATATTCCACTTGCTACCATTCACGACCTCTATGCCTCCATCCCACGTCGCATCAAGGCTGTTCTGAAGGCGAAAGGTGGCCCGACACCATATTAATCTGGTAAGTTGCATTTTCGTTCAGGTGTTTCCATTATTCTGATAAGCATCTGTATATATATATATATATATATATATATATATATATATATATATATATGCTGCCTGCTGAAATCCGTGCTTATGATTTATCCCCCGTGGCTGAAAAGTTTAATTCGCATACTGATATAGTTTTCTTTATTATTCTACTCAATTGCCCAGTTTCGAACGGATAATAGTAATAATAAGAATAATAATGTGAGCGGGAACTCGAACATTACGGTAATAGTCCTGGCAAAGTGTTGATAGATAAAATAATTGTAAAAAGAGCATTGAAGTACCTGTTTTCACGTACTACGAATGTTCCCCCTTTCGTGGTTCAACCCATTGCTCAGAGATTAAAGGAAACTATGAGGAAGAAATGATGCACCACAAAATGATTCCGAGCGGAAAAAAATTGGGATAAAGTAAGCTCGCCTTGTCTTTTGGCTTCTCTGTTACATAAAAAGAGTTAATAGGAAAGCACGAAGTCAGTTGAGGGTGTCCGAAGAAAACAAGGAATGTCACGAAACAGGTTTATTAAGAAAATCCAGTTTTAATTCCTTCATGGCTTAAAGTTCAACTGGCTCAAGCTCAACAAATATGTAACATTATCTTCTGTGGACATTTATGAGATTTTTTCTTCGTTCTTTTACAGGTTTTTAATTCCGAATTTCCCTAATAGAATGAGCTATACAGCACATTCCATTCCAACACAAGAGTCCATTAAACGTCATTCTGTAGGGCAGTTATCAGGAACTCATTTCCACTCCGGCAGAAGGTGCGTTAAGTGGATCAGGACCAGTGATTCTGCCATGATGTTTAGTTTTCGAGGAAGTAAAGCCAAACTTAGCGGACTTGCAGAGCTTGTATCGATTTATAACCGGTAGGGTGAGTGCAACATGATTTGGAGGGGTACTACCCCCTATATTAAACGGAGGTTTGACAGAATCCTTGATTAGGGCTTAGCTGACATGCGCGACAATAGGCAGTGTTCGCAGTGGAATGCTAGGAGTTTGCATGTTTGTATGTACTGAAGAAAACAGAGATGCGAAAGAAACGTTAAATTCGTTTATATTCTGTACAATAACGAAGGATAAAATTGTTTTAATAGTCAGTATTCATTATCAATTACAAACGGTCGTAGTGTGGGTTACACCGAGCTATCGTTCTCACTTGGAAGATCGTAGGTTTAGCAACCGGAAGGTCCGCCAATTCTTACTGAAGGTTTTATAAGTGTTTTTGTTAGTCACACGAGGGAAGTTGAAATTGTATCTACAAACTAGACCCCGGCCGTCTACCTTCGAACATTCTCTCCTCCACCCTATCCTGGTCTGAGTCTGCTATGCCCAAAGGCCATAACCATTAGTGTAGGTTATCATGCTCACGTTAATAAAGGTTGGTATTCCCACTAAATGAGATCATTAGAATCTGGCTCTACAGTCTTGTTCTACTCCTATGTTTCCAACTGTTAGCAGAATTTGTCAAAGAAGATTATCGGGGTATTGGCTCTTATAATCAGTATACTTATGGTCTTTAGGAACCTCTGACTCAGGCTGGTGTAGAGAAGGAGGTAGGATTGGGAAAGTAGCCGCCAAGGCCCTAATTAAGGTACTATCCTGGCATTCGCCTGGCGAAACTGGGGAAACCTCAGTCAAGATGACTGTCCACGTGATTCGAATTCGCATTCTTATCTACAAATCAACTGATTTTGTGGATTTGCATAACTGTTTATATATTGATTTTTTGTCGCGATGACAGCATGAGGGTGGAATGCCTAAAGTCCATAAATTAATTCAATTCAGTTCACCTCCCTAAGAATTCCCTAAGGAAAATTTGTAGCTCCTGTGATGCTTGGATCTATTTCATAAGAAAGTAGTCATTGTTCGGCTGCTAGATCACTGCTTTTCCTAATTTGGAAGTAACGGAATTCAAATCACAGACCAATCATCCTGTTTCTATTATTTATTTTAATCACTTCCAACCAAACAAATGCAAGAAGAGCACCGTAATCAAAGCAACACCTCCCTCCTTGCCAACTACGCACAGGATAATTAAAATATTTATCTAATACTCTGCAAAAGTAGTTGTAAATGTTGGAAGGCATATTATTCCGGGAAGTAGTACAGGCATAATTTACAAAGGACTGATTGATTTGTTATTAACTTCCTTAAAGAGTTTGTTAGCTTCTAAGAACGAACCAGAGCCTATCTACATTAGAAAGCTCTGAAACGAACACAGGATTCCGGTAAAGTAAACGCTTAAATACTCCGTTTAGTGGGCTCTAGCGGATCCCACGAACACTCGCATAGAAAGCGCGCACGCTAACTTCGTACTATCTGAAAGCCAACCACTCCTACTTCGTAGTATCTGAAAGCCATTCATTTTGTAGTCATTGTCTTGCTCTTGGTAAGTAGATTATTATTAATGTCTTAAACAAGATGGCGAGTTTCTAAGAGTCGGACTTACGAAGAGAGTGTTTGGTAAAGTGGAGATTCCCAACCATTCTGTTCAATGGATCCCGGCAGGATATAAACCTGTGACCATGCGCACAGAAAGCGAGCGCTCTAACTACTCCGAATTCGAAATTTCCTAGTTTTAAGGTGATTACACCCCTTCGGAAGTGGAAGTTACTTGCTCATCTGCCGGCTTTTGTGATTGTACTTAGTGTTTTCTCTCTTCAATTTACGTGGACGGGATTCAAACTCGTCACATTTGTTTTACTAGTACGGCATGCTAACCTTTGTGAATGCTTTCTCCATGCTAACCTCTCGGATGACCTTAACACAATGACAATGGACAATGTCCGAAAAAAATGTTATATTTGATATAAGCTTCTCACTACCCTTCAGAGACGAAAATCAGTAACGTTTTACGTACGTTGCTTCATGAATCTTCCATTTTAAATACGTAAAAGTAGCCTGTTCTACGTACCTTTCTCTAATAGAGAATCCACTAACAAGTATCTCGTCCTTCCCTTACACTTACTATAATTGATAAGGCCTGATATAATATCGAATCGTATTGTGGATTGGAAACACTCCTTACGAGAATAATTCACGCCTGTACACACGACTATTTTGACGATACTATCATCACAACAAATGCACTGAAACAAAAACATATACAATATATCATAGCATGAAAAGCAGGGGAAAATAATGCTTGATAATGTTTAATAAGCCTTTGTCTGAGGTCTTTAAAAGCCTGACTATGGGAAAAATATTTACAACTGAGGTAATATTAATGCATCTTTTTATGTTAGAACTTGTTACGTTTGAAATTATTTAATTATACTGGACTTTGTCTTGTGCTTTAAATCAAATGATCAGAAGTCACTGTTTTCTTGCACTATATACAAAAATTAGTAAATGTAAAGCAGTACAATTGATGAGTATATGTTTTTATATATATATATATATATATATATATATATATATATAAATGGTAAGTTCCTCAGAGAGTCGCGAAATATTTTCTATGAGATAGCAAGAGACAGGAAAAGAAAGTTTGAGTACCGCTGTTTAAATAAACAATTGAGACAATCAGATAAGTTGTTGGTACTGATAATTGTTTCTTAAAGTCGGCATACATTGTGAGGTTCAAAAGGTAAACTGTTTTAACATATAGGTAAATTAATATGTATGTTACTCGTGAGGGTAGAGCTAAATTCGACCTCGTGCAATGTGTTCATTGTGAATGGACGAATGACAGGAGATCATTAGTCAGCAATCAATTCTAATCAATTTAGATACAATAGAGCAAGGATACTAAACTCCTTGAAGAACAACAAGTGGATAAAGATGAATTATCTATTTAAAGTAGACAAAGTATATTCATTTATTTAGATTAATAGAAATTAAAGTAATAAAAATGATAAAAACAAAAAAAGCTGGCTTTGCGTATTTCGAATCAGAATCAAAATGATATCCCAATAGTATTGATAATATAAACATTTCGTATTGTTCGTTAGTTAAGTAGAAAGAAAAAAAATGAGTGAAACAATAGTGCACTTTTATGAAAGCGATTCTTTTTTTAATTTTCAGTTTATTTTCCCACGTCTCTTCGCTAGGTTAAGAGAAACAAAAGTTTACAAAGTATTTGTGTACATTTGTTTGAGTCTCTCTCTCTCTCTCTCTCTCTCTCTCTCTCTCTCCCTCTCTCTCTCTCTCTGTGTGTGTGTGTGTGTAGGTTTGTGTGTGTGTGTGAATGCATAAAAACAATGATGGTGCTTCTCCATATGCATAGAAATTTCCCATGAGATATTCCAAGAAGTGAAAAACAAAAGAGCAAGAAAGAAGAAAAAGCAAGGAACAGCTGTTCTGAGACAATAGAAGACGAGGCAAACATACAAGGAACAAACCATAGTGTGTGTGTGTGTGTTTGTGTCACAGAAGAAAGAAGAGAAAGAATGTAGAAAAATGGGAAATCATATATGTGCAGGGAAACGGAAACGACATCTAAAGTAGACGAGATTTAATATATATATATATGAAATTGTTCAGCTTAAAAGTGCACTTTTGTGGGAAGTCAAACGCGAGACGAAGTTAATAAATAAATGTAAACAAAAATGAGAAAATGTTTGTATGAATATGTTAATTGAATCCCCAAAATGTTAGAAGAAACTAAGTGAGAAACTTATTTTTCGGTGCAGAAGAAAACCATTAGTACTATTACAGTTCTCTGTGAAACAAAATGCAATAACTTTGTTTGATAAGAAACGGTAATAATGTTAATGTATTTGAATTGTCAATTTTCCTTGGAACTTACATTTATCATGTTATTTTTTTTATCGTGTAAAATAAAACCGAAATACCCATCGATCGTCTTAAAGGTAAAACGAAATACAGAAGTAATATAACAGTTTCTAAATGCGATCTAAATTTTCGTGAAAGGAAGAACGCAATGCTATGTACGAGTGGTAAAAGATAGAAGAAGGACGGAATGGAATAACCATCGTTTTGCCTGTTGCTAGTTTATCCCCCATAATGGCCTAAAATGGTCTCCAACAGGAAGAGCAAGGAGGAAGGGAAAAGCTGAATGATGGCAGAAGATAAATCTTGAGTGACAGAAAATAGCACTTGAAGAAAGCAAGGGCCATTAAAAATCTTGTATAAAACTGCGACAGAATATAGCGCTACATAACTGTTTACTATAGTCTAGAACATTAATAAACTTCTATGGGATTTCCAGTAGTGCGGATCTTCATAATTTCCTTCAGGCAAACGAATACTGTATTGAACATGTTTTATACTTACATATCACCGCCCCCCACCTCCTTGGTTTCGCACAACAACATTATTTATTGGTTTATTCATTCCTGTTTAACATACACATACACATCTACAAAGTCGTGCGAATCGATTCCACTCACATTTACTGCCTAATCTTAAGCCTCTGTCTAAAGAACATAATACCATAGCTGAACATAACATCTTAGAAGTTGGGTTCGAAAATAATTTTCATATCATTTTCTTTCTTTCTTTCTTTTTTTTTTTTTTGAACGCAATTCCTCCAGGGCATAAAGGGCAGCCAATCAAAACTCAGTCTACCACCATTGGCATGACACAGCTCTCTCAAGCGGAGTACAGAAGATTAAACTACAATTAAAGGCGAATGTGTAAGTTGTGTTGACCATTTCTGAATGTGATTTCAGTCCAATAGGAAGGTATTCATTTATCAGTTGGCGATTTTGTTCTGTTGAGAAGATCGTTCGTTTTAAATGTGAAGCAGCAGTTCTTTGCAAAGCAGAGTGGAACGTCGTACGAACATGACTTGAGAAATCGAAGATACGAAACACAAATATGTGATTATACATTATAACTATGTGCGTGATGACTATAGTACTCTGCAATTTGTACAATTTCTAACTACCAACCTGACCAGCAGTTTTTGATTACCCATCTTAACCATCATCACCTGCCTATCATCTTTCATTCTAGGGATACAAAATACGTTGTGCGAATCTTACTGCTTCTGTTCTGAGGCACAATCTAATATAACAATTGTTATAGTAAGCTCCTGTATTACTAGTGTTGTATATATTTAATATATGCAACAAATAACGATGATAATAATGTAGAAAACAATCAGAAATTACTTCAAGAATACTTCTGTATCCTGAAAGTTCATTTTCCTTATATGTTTCAGATCAAAACTGAGATATCTTCAGTCAAACAATTTGCTTAAGGTTTTCTCTGATTTCTTCTAGGTCACACTAGAAAAGCATTGTAATGCTACTCCAAATAGATGTCTTCCTTTTCTTAAGACTCAAGACTTTGTCCAGTGTTATTCTAAACCAGAACAATGAACAGTTTTAATGTATTAAACACATTTGGCATATTTATTTTATGTAATCAAACACAAATATTTCTGTATTTTTGAAAGTCATATGTATCTCACCAGTGACATTGCAAGAGTGTAAAGCATTTCCGTGTGTAGCTCTTTTGCTGCAATTTAACAACACTATAATTTAACAAATATTATCAGAAAATCTTCCATGATACACTTGTATTCCACTGTCGCTGGTACAAACTTGTAAATAACTGTGAAGCGAAAGTGGTCATAGTCAAGTTACAACCAAGGGAAGAACCTCATCTGTTGCGTTCCCCGATCTCCCAACCAGGATAGTCAATATCATTATAAATTATTTACTCATAGAGGTGAAAAATGGTTTTCAGTATTGAAGAAAAATTTCACCCATAAATTTGATTTATATCGTATTTCGTAAGTCAAATATCAGTACAAAATATTGCTAATATACACACGGCAAGAGCAGAAGCTAGAAAGTGAAAGAATCTTGTGGCAAAACTCCTTCCCTTTACGAAAGAAGCAAAGCAAGACCATTTTTCTGTGTCAGCTCAGGGGTTGAATTCAATCACCACACTCTTCCAGCACATCCATCATCCAGCCACTGGACCGGAGAAAGTGCATCAACGCGTGGAGTGCTATAACCCGACCTCCATCAATGAATAAAGTTTCCAGTGCCTTGCGATTAAGCTTCATTCTTCTTTCTCTATTTATCTGCACCTATGGTTCAAAAATAGCTTTTTGAATCGCTCAATATATCTATTTGCGTCCCTAGTCATTATTCGTGAATTGCGAGCTACATTAAGGATGAGCAATCTTTCTTTAAAGTTAGAACTAACGATATGATCGTTTTCTGCTCGCTTTCCTACTAATACGATTGTTTTCAAATTGTTTTTTTTTAACAACGATTATTATTTTGGATACGTGTACTGTATAGTAACAATCATCTAAACATTATTAGTATTGAAATGAAGCTTTCCTCTCCTATATTCTTAACTCACTATTAGCAGTATAATCAAAGTTAAGTAGGTTTTATAATATAATTTCAACCACACATGGATAAACACAACAATCAACGTTCTAAACTTACTCTTGCCTTCATTTTAACAACGTAATTTCCGCTAACGCCATCAATATCCATTAATGACATCACAGTGATATTACACTCTTTACCAACGAAGTTAATATTCTCTCACTTGGTATCAGCTGTTCTAATTTACATGATAAAACCCACGTATAAAGAAAAACAACGAATTAATCATTCCAGTAAAGAATTTCTTCTTATTCCTATAATAAAATGTTTGACCTTAATTGGGACTTTACATGATTACACGATAATTAACGATCATCTACTTGCCATTTTTCAGTTGAGTCACCCAGAGATCATTCGTCTGTATTGGCGAACTAAATGGTAATACAGCTTATCATGTCATAGAATCCTTGTTTCCTTATCATTTGCTACTAAGCTAACAAACATTTTAACTTCAGGCAATCCGAATATATGTATGCATAAATTGAGACAATATTGAATCTATTTTACAATTTTTTATAATTCTTTAGACAATTTTGGCTCAGGTGGTATGAATGATGATGGGATCATTGCTGGAATGAAGGAAGTGGGTCGAAACGGGAGTACACCGACAAAACAAACAGACCCGATATACACCCTCCATTCCAAAAGAAACCGAACGTTTTAAAAAAACAAAAAAACAATGTACATTTTGGAACAAATCATTTTTATTAATCAATGTATTCCCCTTCTGCATCGATACACATATTTGCACGCTCCAACAAGTTGTCAAACGACTTCTCCATGTCCTTTATTGGAATGGTCTTTAGGACGGCGGTCGTCGCCTTCTCAATGGCTTCAATCGATGCGTGCCACTTTCCTTTCATCGCCAAATGCAGTTTCGGGAACAGATAGAAATCGCACGGAGCGAGATCTGGTGAATAGGGCGGATGATGCAAACGAATAATGTGATTTTTGACCAAAAATTCAGTTACAAGTCGCGAACGATGTGATGGTGCATTATCGTCCAAAAGAGTCCAACTGCCGATTTCTCGATATTCGGGCCGAATACGACGAATTCTTGCCAGCAAACGCTTCATGACGCCCAAGTAAAACTCTCCAGTGACTGTCTGGCCGGGCTGAACAAATTCTTTGTGGATAATTCCTTTTGAATCGTAAAAACAAATCAGCATCACCTTAACTTTTGACTTCACCAAGCGACTTTTTTTGGGTGGTCCTTCATCCGGCGCTCTCCATTCAGCACTTTGCCGCTTTGTTTCGGGCTCATATTCAAAACACCACGTCTCGTCACCAGTTACAATCGATTTCAAGAAGTTTCGATCCTGCCGAGCACTTTTAACAATGTCTTTGCAATGCGCAATTCGATCAACTTTTTGGTCTTCGGTGAGTTTGTGTGGTACAAACCGCGAATTAACCTTCTTAAGGCCCAAAACTTCGGTCAAAATGCGGTATGCGGTTGTTTGAGGAATGCCTAATTCCATTTCAATAACTTTCACCGACGCTTTTTTGTTATGTTTGATGAATTCACGCACTTTTTCGATGTTTTCTTCCGATAATCCGGTTCTGGGACGGCCTGATCTTTCGTCATCATCCAGTGTCTCTCTACCCGATTTGAATCGCCTGAACCACTCGTAAACTTGCGTACGGGATAGACACTCATGACCATATGCATTTTGTAGCATTTGGTGCGTTTCAGTAAAAGGTTTACCCAGTTTAACACAAAACTCAATTGCAGCTCGTTGTTTGAAACTCATTTTCCGACCGATGTACACAACACACTGACAGTTGAAACGCAATAACTTTGTTGCCGTGCATCCAAATGTCATGACATTTATACCAGTTGTCAATGAGGGACTACGCCATCTACCGGTAAAATATTACAACAGATGGCACTAGTGGTACTATTTGTTTTCAAAAGTTCGGTTTCTTTCGGAATGGAGGGTGTATGTCCGTCACAAATCCCACATGACACGAGTCGGAATCGAACCCAAGACTTCATTTGCGCTAGGTGAGGGCTGTACCACTTCGTCCCACCTGCACATCTATTTTAAGGCATCTCATTATACCCTGAAACTGCGAACCAAGGTTGTACCAGGTTCCGGTCATGCAACTATTCATATAATATATGTAGTCAAGGAGCCAAACCTATAACCCAGGTCCAGAGATTTTCTCTTTTGATATGGGATCCTCAAGTGCCAAGCTAACATATTATTCTGGGTAACTCTTCTGATTTTTGGTATTCTTTTCTAGCGGTCATTTCTCTGAAATTCGTTATAATTTCCATGAAATTTAACAAAATATACTGGCCTTGCATTCAAATTATAGGTTTTTATGGCAACGATTTTCCAACTGAAGTTATTTTTAATGATTTTAAACTCATTATGCCCTTTAACAATGTGGAGGTGAAAATACTTTTGATTGTATACCTCTGATTTGATTTTCTTTCGTATTAATAAAGGTAAAAATTATTGTAATGCTTTTAGGTTAAACTTTAATTTTTAGTATAAATAAACAATAATTACTTTGAAGTATAATCTAATTGTTGTATGTTTGTTCTCTTTATGTGTATTTGAGTGTGGTAGGCGACGCCCGGAGCTCGATCCTTCCATTTACACAAGCTTGCATATCCTTAGTTTCAAGATGTCTAGATCAGTTATATCATTCACGGGCGTAGTTGATCACTGTAGTTGCTCACTATCTAATAGGATTTTTTCTCTCTTTGTATCTGTGGGTGTTGCGCACACTTTCTATGCTTTATATGTATCCGTCCCATTAGGTATTGGATTTGCTATATAGAACAACTTTGCAAGAGTAGGGCTTCCACTGAAGTAAAAGAAACAAATTTATAACTATACCTTGTTTTTCTTTCCCCATATACAGAAGGTCGATCTGCGTATTTGTGTTCAACTTTGAATGGACCGAATCGAGGGGTTAAAAGCGCAGAAGAAAACCAAAGGCATGTAGTACTGAGCCACTATCGAACATGTTTGTTGTGTGTATTATGGTTTCAAAGGTCAACCAGATTTAGGAGGGTTACGTAGTTGCACTTTTCCAAGCCAAACATTCGAAAATTTAATAATAGTGCAAAAACATCGATCAGCGTTGGGTTCGACGACTATCAGGAGCTGAATAATTCGACATAAAAACAAAGAGTTGTCAGCGATTCAATCACCTACGAAGGAGACTAGGAAACGAGCGCGCACTCCAGTGAAGCCACCTATGTCTATTAGGTTTTATCGAATGGTCCTCCAGTAAAAGTTCCCTCCACAATGTATGATGATCACACGATTTTACGTTGCACAGTCAACTGTGAATCGCAACCTGCGTGAGAAGTTGAATTTCCGGAAGGTCTTTAAAAGTCGTGGGCATTACCTAAGTGCGGCCCAACGATGTGGGAGAAAGACCAACAATGGGCACGTCTGCAAAGGCCATTTATCCGGGTAGAAAAAGCATGTGGCTACACTAGAGGAGGCACGGGCTCTTTATCAGACTGTGGCAAAATTCGAGACATCAATTACACTTCACGCGATGCAAAATCCCATTCATTGTTCATCCGACATTGTATAACAACTTTCTCAAAGGAATTCTTAGTTGTCGCGGGAAACTGCTATCAAAGCAAGTTAACTATTCGCCAGGTCCCTACAAACCGTAAAATCAACTCTTCCTTCTTTCAGTCATATATCCTGACCCAATTTATGCAGACGACATTCATACTTTACATGAAAATATAATCAATCAAGTGTGTATTAATAAGGCTTCATTTCACATGTCTCATTCTACCCGTAACTTTCAGGAACAGATGGCGTAAGACAAAAAATTGAGGTTATTCCATTTTACGATACACCGGCGAAGTGACCTGACACCAGTCCAACGGATTTCTGTGGTTTTGGCCTATTGAAATGGAAACTTCCATCTTATTGTGTCATCACTCTCCGGGGCCTGTGGAAATCATGTAAGGAGAAGTGTAGATGATTCTACTTACTGTCGTTCGTCGTAGCCTTCTACAATGCAAGATCCGATTCAGAGCTATTGCAAAGACACATGGTTATCATATTGAGGAAAATCTATGAAAATCTCGTGGATTTTCTTAAGCTAGGTGCTAGTTTAAAATTGAACACATGTACCCGGATTGACCATCTGAATTTCATTACGATATTTCTTCTTGGAGCCCAAATTTATTTCTGTAATTGTCACCATGAAAACTGGGTTATCCATTTCTCTCTTCATTCAAATAACTTACAATACCTCTCTATCCACGTACACTGTTACATCGCCTGGAATATATAACAAAAAATACGCACCACACGATGCGCAGTTTTAAGTAAAAACAATTTAAAAAATAATATAACTTATTTTTCACTAAACTATTTTTGGGTATAACAAAATGTCTTGCGCCAAGTGAAAAATTCTTTTATCTTGCAAACTGAGGATTTTAACATTTTCTGCACAAAATATTATAGTTACATATGTAAGACACCTAATTAAGTAATGATAACGATAACTCTTTTTGTTTTTTGAAACATGGATTAACATTTACACTTTTCAAGTGTATCTTACTCATATGGTTGCATCCTTTAGGTCTATTCTGTGCGCACGGCAACATATATTTATTGTGCAATACAAACCAGGAGGAGCAACTTTTTGTGTTGTTCTATACAAAATGGTATTTTTACAACGAACACAACTTATTAGAGAAACTACTTATCATCTTAACTTTGTTTCCCTTGTATATACATATATGACTTAAACCTCTAATATAAAAGTTAATAAATTGATACTTCTTGTCAAGTCAACATTAGAGCAACTCTGAATATATTCGAGAACAGTGTTAAATGGACAACAAATAAAACACAACGACAGGAGTTTGAAATGTGTAAGTGTGAAAAAAAATGTAACTGTAGTTCAGTGGAATATATCTTCTGGTGTTATAAAATAGTAGCAATCCTAGTAGACAGCCATCTTGAACTCACAAAAAGAGTATATAAAGAAAATTATCATTTATCATTTTCGTCTAGATTTTCATGAGAAATTCTTTGATGAATTCAATAGTTCTGAACAATGTTTATTATTAAAAAAATTGAATGCTTCGTATGAAAGTTCAAACAAACAGTTAATAACAGGCGCTGAAGCACGTAGTTTTCTATGAATTTCTCACGACCTAAAGTGATGTGGCCAATGGTGCATATTCTGTTTAAGATTATTGAGGTGAATACTAGATATTTGCGTACAAAGGGCTGACACACACCACTATACCATCAAGATATTTTCTTCTGCCAATCTAAATATTCTACAAAGTTCCAAACTTTTACCTTATTACGTTCAAATAATGTTTGAGGTGAGTTAAAATTTTACCTCTGAATATGAAAGTACATAACAATACGTTGACAGATTGTAGCTTCTAACAGTGGTTTAAGGTGCTATTGGACTTATTCCAGACATCGCTGTGCCGGTATCATCAAGTTTTGAACAGCGCATCTTAGTGCAAAGCATCAACTGGAGGCTTAGCAGTTTTTAATGGCTAATCGATGTAAAACTCATTGCTACTAAACACCGGATTACGGATTTTGAAAAACTGACTTCACTGTTAAAGTTCTCAAGAATCCTAGCCTAAAATAATGTTCCACAGCACGCCTTTTCCATTTAAGTATCTTGAGATTATTCATGGTGTTGTTTCAACCACATATGCTGAAGGGCCAAAAATGAATCCAATAAATTCAAGATATCTGTTTCGAGGTTGGTTGATATACCCCACTATACCATCACATCAATTTCCGATACACGTCTAAGCGTTATGCAAAGTTTAATACTTGCACTACTTTTTTCTTTACAATATATGGTTATAAAGGTGCTTATGATCTTTGATTCACCCTACATGGAAATGATACACTGACAAGTCTTACATCCAACAACATGCGTTGGAAATGTTTCAACAGTATTCCAACATTGTTGTGCCTGTACAATATATATAAAAAAAACATCCTTAATTCAGCTCATGGATTTTGACCAGTACAAGCTTTAATTGGCTCGCCTTGTTTCAATCAATGTTGCTTCATTTGACTTAACAATAACATCTGAAGGAAATTACGATTAATTCGGTGGGGAGTTAATGTGTAACAAATCTTGTATACCGTTGCCGTTATTGGTAAAGTCATACTGCTCTTGCAATTGCTTCCAGATAAGCTACAGTGCATTTTACTGATTGTCCTGCATCTCATTAACCAATGTGGAACTTTTGGTCCGGTTTGGCACATGTTATAAGTAGGTTTGTCAGTGGCAGTGTATAAAAAGTAAGTTTTGTTGAAGATGTCATCGTACCACTCTGGGCAAAGGAATGGTTTCAAGTGATCAAGAAGCATTTATTTCACAATTGTCCACCTATTATTGTGCTCAACTTCAATTCCCTCAAACCATGTTTGATAAACTGGCATTCTGCTACTACTTTAGAGGGGATCATCAGTTGTTATAAATCAATGTTTCTCAAATTCCTCAAAAAAGTTTGAGCAATTAATATACTCTTAAATTCGTGCACGATAGATGTTTTATCAACGGAACGTTCCTATAATTTATACATTTGTATCCCCACTTTCCTAAAAGCAATAATTATGAGGGAAAATCTTTTCCTGAAACTACACGTTCTTTTAAATAATACATAATCGCATATGTAGAAGTCACCGACTTACATGTATTGTGTTGTTCATTATGTTCTATATTTCCTATAGCAACACATTGACGAGTGTCGTGGTGGTTCAGTGGTAGAGGGCTCACATGTGTGAGGTCCTCTATCGCTGCTCATGCTAGGCTTTGTGTTGCAGCTTTTGCCGGGATTCTCTTCTTTCCTCTTACTTTCTTCATTTCACAAAATAATTATCCCATCAACTTCCATTCTGCGGGAGCCAAAGTTACCGAAAGGCCTTAAATAAAATTCCAATAGCATCACCTTGTTATGTACAACAATAGTGGTTACCCTTCTAGACCAAAATCAAATAGTGGATGTTCTTAACACCCAAATACTCCACTGAAACTCAACTTATAACTTCAGTTTACTTATAAACAAAACTAACACTGTAAAGGCTTGTTGGTATAATCAATATTTAATAGTATCTTTTCCATTGCAGAAGATAGTAGGGAAACAAAGGGTACATTACTATCAAGCTGAAAATGTTTTTTTTATCACGCTAAATTTTAGAAACATTTTAGACGCGCAACTACTTGAAACCTATAATCCTACACCGGCTCCTGCTGAATGGAATAATCATATAGTTCATACCACAATGACTGGATTATGTAACTCGTAAGTACATATATTTGTAAATGTTTAATTAGAAATGCAAATACTATGAAGATTTCTACAACGACAAAACAAGATCATATCTCAGGCTCCAAATTAACAAGAATGTTAATTAACATCTGCAAAATGATGAATTTAAGAACTCCAAAGCTTCTGTTATTTTACATTGTAAAAGCAATCCTTCGGACGCCTCTTTCAAAGTTGTCAGCATACCGTTCAATCCATATACACACACACTTACTTTCCAAGATTCTATCGATATGTTCTACTAATATTCCTTAATCCTAGGACTGCCTGCTAGAAATAACCTTCCATAATCGGAACTTAATTCACTTGTTCTCCCTTTACTATTATCTAGAATTTACTAAACTTATATCATTTTATATTTTATATTTTCGTTATTTACATTTTGTTGAGTTTTTTTATTACGTGTGTTAATTTTGTTTAAATAGTAATTATTCCTGTAACATGTATCTTTAGTATGTTTTACAATGGTATATTCTTCCATCCTCTTTACTTTCACCTTCCACACCAAAGCTCTGTAGTGTAACTTTCTTCTCAAACTCTCAAATAACCCTTTTATTCTTAAATTTAATATATCGACGTTTCAATTGTTCTTTATCTATACTTCTTAATTTTCGCACACTTAGTTCCAAAAATATATATTATGTTCTTTTGTGTATTAACTGCTCTGATTTTTTTTTCATGTCTTCTGCTGGCGTTAAATGATTATTTTTTCGTTTTGACTAGACCCTTAAATCTACTTTGAAGGCCATACATAGTTGAGAAATTGTAGATTAAAATAAATATTGCTGTCAAAAAATATTACATTTAAAAAAATATCTTACAAAGAGGTATTTTTAAAAACAAAATGTTTGTAGAACACACACAGGCACACTAAAACAAGGACATTAAATATATAAAAGTTTTAAGTATAACGATTTAATAGCACATTTTAAAAAAATCTTGCGTCTGACTTAAGATTGTGCGGTGCCTGTAGATTTATTAATAAAATGAAATTATTTCAATTTCAAATAAAACTAAGTGGAACAATTATAGAGATCATATGACTGAGTCAGGTAAGCTGTATTTGTCAATATAATGCATGTGTCAGAGCTCTTTAGAAAGAGCAAACAAATTGCATCTGAATTGTTAGCAAACAATTGATCTAATGTTCTGCGCAATGTTATTCCAAGCTGACTGTATTTATTACATCCCAAATACCTCCATCATGCGTTCAAATTTTGTAATTATCCTATTTACAACTGATATGAAATTAGGAGAATTTTTTTCTTTCATTTCTTTCATTTTGGGACCCACCTTCCACCCCTGTCTCTATGCATTCTTTGCACAAAATGGGTTGTGCACTTCCAAGGGCGTGCAGCACGAGCAGTTGTTCGCTCTTCCCATTTTGGGACAGGCAGTCCCTAGAGATTCTCGGATTGCCGGTGTTCCGACAGTCCGAGAAGCTCCTTTGTTCCCTCAGTTTTGACCTCGGGTGGTGCGGGACGGACTTTGGACCAGGCGTCCAGAATGTTCTCCTGGTCTTTATTCCTAATTTTGGAATTTTTTTTCTTGGGGGGGATGCCCTACCATTATCTTTTATTTGCAATTTTATACAGAAAACATTTAACATATAGAACAACACACATACACACAAGGACAACACAACATAGACGTCGACTCAAGATGGCTTCCTCTTCTTTTTCTGAAACGATAAGAAAAAGGGGGAGGGAAATGAAGCTGGACTGCAACGTAAGTATTACTGGAATTTTCTCACAAAGTTTTTGCTGGTCCGTTCTGTTTTTCCATTTCTGGTTCCCTTCCTCCTTTACTTACGAAGTTTGTCTTGTTCCTCAAGTCACCATCACATCACACACACAACACTTATAGGCTAATATATTTGAAAATGCTTGAATGTTTGTGTCCCGGATTCCAGGTCACTCATATTTAGTTTCTGTTTTATTTATTTTTTATATTTTTTCGCTTTCTTGTTTTAATCTTCTATTATATTTGGCCTCCCGTCACCACTCACACACACGCACACTACTACTTGAGCGTCTCTTGCTGCCGGATTCCTGCAGCAAGGCACCCACCAGGACACCGCTGGTTTCCAGCGGTCACACACTCGCTCACTATTACGCACTTTCACTGATCTTGATTTTGTGCACTATTGTTGATTTAGTTATTATTTTAATTTTTCTCTCTTTTTAATGGAGTTTTGTTATAGGTTTAGTTTGCGTTATGTATTTCAGTTTCGGATTGTTCTAGTACCCGGATTGTTCCATACCGCCTGCTGATAGCGAAGCTCACGCTCGTCGAACCGGCCGCGCAAACTCGCCTCGCCCGCGAGGTCCGCGTCACGTTTCCCTCCATGCGGTATCAGCTCCCTAATCTGTTTTCTATTGGTCAGCCTCTGGTCTTCGCCGCGCCCGGCCTCGGTCGCCTCCGGATATAAATTTCCTTCTGTGATACTCTGTTACTTTTTGGGTTATCTCCTGGAGAACAATCGCCAGTTCTGGTGTTCTCAGAACCTCAGCGATTTCTATATCCTCCAGGAGAGTTCTTTGTTCGCCAACCAGGTTTTCTGTTTCTTCGCATTTTAGCATTACGTGTTCCGGGGTAGCGACCGACCCACAGGCGCGACACAGGTTATCCTCCACTATATTCATATCCTTCAGTTTCTGCCTGAATGGGCCATGTCCCGTGAGGAAGTGTAACAGACCTCCCGTAATCTCCACGTCGAGCTCCATCCTGCCAACCACGTCCGGTATTATACTATATAATCTTCTAGCTTTCGGGCATTCTTGCCATAGATGCTGCCATGCATTGATTAGTATTTCCTGCACATCCTGCTTATTGTCCACAGGAGCATGTAGTATCCTAATGACTTTTTCGTTATTCTTCTTTTTGATCCAATACATAGCACCTAGCTTTTTGACTTGTAGGTGCAACGGCATGGTCGCTGCAGCCACCTGGAGTGCCTCCACCGGCGTTGTTCTGTATGCTCCTGTGAGTCTTATCAGAAGTTGCCTTTGAGCACGGTTTATTGTTTGACTTTGTCTGACATCGTCCATCCGGTGGCTCCAGACACTGGCGGCGTATCCGACTAAAGATCTTATGATGACGTCATGGTACAGCTTAACAATTTTTATCGGTATCCTTAGTTCTTTTGTCGCAATGTTTACTAGTTTATGTGCGATTTTGATTGCTTTGCTTGATATCAATTCGGTGTGTTTTCTGAAGTTTAACCTTTCGTCAAGTGTTATTCCTAAATATTTAAAAGTTTGTACTCTCTTAATTGTTTTATTATTAATTTTGATTATAGGTCCTCTGTTAAGATTAAGTTTTCCTTTAAATAGTACAAATTTTGTTTTCTCTGCTGAGACTGTTAATTTATTATTACTGCACCATGACGCCATTTCTCTTGTGACGGCGTTAGATTTCCTTTCTATCTCCAATCTGCTGTTTCCTTTTATTACCACCGCCAGGTCGTCCGCAAACCCTACCACCCGTTCCACCTCTTGTAGTTCATTAAGCATCTCGAGACATGGCTGGAAGGTTAGGTCCCAGAAGATCGGCCCCAGAACCGACCCCTGAGGACATCCTCTTGTTGGTCTTTTGCCCACAACTCCATCGGCCGTACTCACTTCTATTCTTCTATTACAAAAATAGTCTTTAATCACTTTCCAAATTTTTGTGTGAATTTTTAGTTTTTTTATCTCTCTCATTAGAGCTGGCCACCATAGGTTGTCGAACGCCCCCGCTATGTCAAAGAATATTCCTATAGTATATTTACACTCGTCATTATTAAGTTGCTGAATTTTGTTACAGAGCTCGTTGATGGCGTCTTCAGTAGATTTATTTTTCCTAAAACCAAATTGTAAATTGCATTCATTAATATTTGGCCTTTTATTATTTATCTTCGCTGCGATTACTTTTTCGAATATTTTACTTACGACGTTTAGCAGGCAGATAGGTCTATATGACTTAGGGTTTGTTCTATCCTTATCCTCGCCTTTCAGGAGTATAACCAGCTTTGCCTTCTTTCACGTGTTTGGGAAGATTCCTTGTTCTAAGCATTCGCGAAAAAGCCTTACGAGGTATGGAGTCCAGATATCTTTGTTTTCTTTATAGATTTCGCTCTTTATATCATCTGGGCCTGGGGCCTTTCCATTTTTAAGACTTTTTATGGCTTGTTCAACGTCCCAGTTTGTAACGTTGAGCTCTTCATTATTTTCTTCCTCTCGCTCGGGGTTATAGGTCATGGATGCTTCCCTCGTGAGTGTATTCTGCTCATTATCCTCATTTTCTAAATCATTGGGGAACAATTTTGCTAAGAGTAACTCTGTAGTATCCTTCCAGCTGGTGGTAAACTGCCCATTATCGTTTTTCAAGGTGTTTAGGGTGCCCCTCGTCTTTATTTTACTCATCACAATCTTGTAGGGTGTTCCCCATGGGTCTAGACTAAGATTATCCTCTACGAATTTGTTCCAGGTTCTTTTTTTGTGTTCGCGTAGCTCTTTCTCGAATTGTTGTTTGATTTCCCTATACTTGTTTAGTCTGCTTTGCCTCAACTCGTGGTCTCCAGCCGCTCTGTAACTTCTTCTAGCTGCTTTTGTTTTTCTTTTTAGTTTATCTAATGCCGCTGTCCAATACGTTTTCTTCTTTTTAGTTCCACCTTTTTTATTTGGGATGGCTTCTTCGATGGCTTTCTTTGTGACCAGCTCTAGTTCCTCCGTCAAGTTATGAATATTACAGTTTATGTCAATCTGTGGTAAGTGTAGTTTGTTATTAAATTTTTTCCAGTTTATTTTGTTTACATTATATTTAAATGCCGTTTTGTCTTCTTCATCCTCTTCACGATCTTGTTGTTTTAGATTTATGTTAAATCCGATGGCGTTATGGGCACTCGTTGTTGCATCTTCCACGACTCTCCAATCCGTTAAGTTATTATACACGTTTCCCCCGGACAAGGTTACATCGATGTTTGACTCCGCCCCAGCCCTGCCCCTAAATGTCGGCGGTTGTCCTTCTCTATTGTGGATGTTTAGGTTAAACTGTTGGATCATCTCTTCGAACATTTCTCCATTACCGTCAGATCCGGGGCAGTGCCACAGCGGTGACTTTGCATTCAGATCCCCCAAAATCAGTATATCTCTATTATTAAAAGCATTCAGAATATTCTCCAGTCTCATTACAAACATCTCGGTCGGAAGAGAGAACTGACAGTAAATATTGACCACTAACAGCTTTCTCTTTTTAGTAGTTATCTCTAGACACTGGACCCACCTGTCCGAGCATTGGGCATGCTCTAGGGTTTCTATATTCTTATTGAATATCAGCGTTGCAACCATAGGATTCTCCTCCCTCGGCAGCACCGCCATGACATCTACTGGAAATCCCTGTAGTTTTCCCTTTCTTGTGTACGGTTCCTGTAGGCATGCTACGTCCACGTTCTCCTCTTCACATAGGTGTCTCAGCTCAGCGCATGCTAGTTTAGATCTATCCGCGTTGAGCATTAGGAGAAATTATTAGCTTAATCAGATAATCAATTATTTATGGACTCCCCAATTTTTTATTGAAAGTCAAATATTTTACTTTCATTTTTCAGTGCGCTATAAATTTGTTTAACTGAAAAGGTTTCATCTATTTCATTTTGTACTTTTATTCTGCTTGTGCATGATTTGAAACTAACTATTTGTTTCAATTTTTATTAAATGAAATATTAAAACAGTCTGAATGCACATAATTAAATACAACTGGGTGACGTAGAGTTGAAGTGATGTTTGCACCACCTCATGGATAAGGTATCCGAAATGGTGGGTTTTCATCATTATTACGCATAGTTGCAAAGTTTCAGTATATAGGATTTGTTGAAACTGATTATAATTGGGAAAATATTTCTTACCTGTTAAACATGAAGGCAATGAAATTTATGTAAAACCCCTGAGAATGTGGATTGAGTGGTGTGATCCCAAGATTTTCCAAATTTTGTATTGTAATCAGAACTACGTATGTCTCCGAAATTTCAAGTCGATTGGAGTAGTGAGAGTGGGTTAAAACTGAAGGAGGTGAAATTCTTTAAACTCTAGGGGGGTGGATTGAGTAGGGGAGAGAGGATTTTTTTACAAATTTTGTATTGTTATCGAAACTACGTACTAATATAAAGTTTCAGGTATATTGGAATAGTGGAAGTGGATCAAAATTGAGTTATACGTTTTGAAAAAAAACTGACAAAAGAGTGGGGATATATAAAAACGTTAAATGAGTGCGTGAGTGAGGGGTGAGTTTTGTAAAATTTTCCAATGCCATTAGGACGTACGCCTAGGAAAGTCACAAGTATCAGCTTATCCCATAAGTAATGTATTTTTATACCGCGGGGAAAAGAAACATAACTTACCTGGAACACTATAATTAGTAAGGAGAATAGCCTCCATTGGACTCCAAAACACTCTGCTACCTGTCAACCAGTTATTGAATCGACCGCTGAATGAAATCACCGGTTTTGGAGGCAAAGAACTGAGTCACTGTTCGTCGCATGTCATTCTAATTTTGCAGTGTTTTCCGGGAAGGTGGTTTTGCAGGTTGCGAAAATACAGTAGTCTGTTAGTGCAAGATCTAGTGAAAACTACGGTGGGGGAGTTTCTTTCAGCCACAGCCACATTTCTGGATCTTAACGCAAGTCCTTCTTGCCGTATGTGTGCACGCCTGGAATAGCGCACCCTTGTGATTAACCAGAGCAGGACGTTTCTGTAACAATATAGTCCGTATGCGTTCAAGCTACTTACATTAGATATCTGCATTGATGGTCTGGCTAGGTGGCAAGAGCTCAAAATGGTTTATTCCACGGATATACCACCAAACACTCAACATCACTTTGCAGGGGTGGATATTTTTTGGCACAGTTTCTGCCGCCTCCTTTTAGGAACCCACTGCCGTTTACGTGTAACGTTATGGTAGAGGACTCACATTTAATCCCTGTCACTGCTCTGTCCGGAAATGACTCGGGTCTGTGACGGGTGAGCATGGAACTGCAGATGTCAACTCGGTGCTGTTTCTGTTGAGGCATTAAAGCATAGAGTACCCATTTTCCGAGCTTCTACACGTACCCAAGGTCCTGCAGATGATGATGAAATGTCGAATGGGCGACACGGAGCTCGCAGGCCAGGTCTTCAATGGTTTTCATTGGATTTACCTCCACTATTGCTCTCAGGGCATCGTTGTCCGGCTGCATAGGTCTGACTTCTCGTGGCTTATCGGTGAGGCTGGTGTTCCCAGACCGAAAGCACATCCAAGCATCCACAGCAGCTTGGCCGTATGAAATATTTATGTTTTGTGCCGCTGCGCAGGGTCTGGTGAAATTCATACAGCATGCCATTTTGTATGTGGTCCTCCAAGTCTGCCATGATTAAACACAATCCACACTTCCCAAACGTGTAGTAGACCGTTCTCCTTCTACACAGTGCTGCACATTCAAGTGCCCTATATGACACAGCGATGGCACGTACTGCCTACTTTACTATTCGCTCGTCGGATGGCATCATTGCAATGGTCATCGCCCATAGGACATAACTTATGGGATAAGCTGATAGAGTTATATAGTGGAAGTTTGTTAAAATTGAGTTACTACATTTGAACCTAACAAACTAACAGAATTGTGAAGTTAAGTCGTTTAAAATATGATACAAGTATATGCTTAAAGTAATACATTTTTGTGAGTTTTAAGTGCTCTTCTTTAGATTAACTCGAGTATTTTCTTAAATAACTGTTGAAAATGAAAACAAATATAACATCTTCTTAATACTCATACAATAGAAATTATAAATAAATATGATATTTTCCTATCGAAGCTTTGCTTTTATAAACTCAAGAGAAAATCAAATAATAACTGAGCAAAAAAAATACGTTTTATTTAAAAACTAAAAACGTGTAACGGCTTCGCCAACTAACTAACACTTGGCTTCATCAGACACGCTCTCTTGAGTTATCTAATGATAAGATTTTAATAAAGATCTGCCTGTTTTAGATACTGAACACTTTAGTGAAAGTTCACTGCCGTTTTCCAGAAGGTCAAAAGTAGCATGTTTGAGATCATAATCAATATTTTATTTATTTATTTTATATTTCCTACTATTTGTTTTTTTTTTAATTTGTACCATTACCCTGGTTTAATTGAGGTCCCTGATTAAGACATTTGGCAGATTTTATTTACAGGCGTATAGTAAACTGTAGATTCTGGTAGATAATCAAAATTAATTTGATTCCAAATGCACTTTGTGTGTTCATTTTGTGAGCTATACAAAAAGCATGAGTTACCTAACTTTCGGCGATTCTTCATTCAAAATTGAAAGTGATTACTTAATGCTATCAGAGTATGTGTTCCAATTACAAACTGTCAGCTTCCCCCATCATATACTACTGTTTCGAATTTGTGAATCTCATCTAGTTAGACACTTGGACTTGCATTGATGCTGCAGTTGTGGAACTGCTGTTAAGGATTTGGTTAAGTTCCTCTTTTACCTCTTTGTTATGTTATTCAAGACTTCCTTGCAGCCAATACACACATAACATATTTTTTACTAAACTATTACAAAAACATCATAAACATAACGTAACGATTTTCTTTTCATTCTTATTATGATTGTATTAGTATAGACAAAGGTGTTTATGATATACTCCAATTACATAAGCAAAATAGTTTGAAACTCGAAAATTGGATATCTATGTCTCTTCAGGGGTGTTGCATACCTCTTCAAAGGTAAACATTGATATGTTATTTAAACAGGTTTCAAATTTTATTCTCACAAATTTAGTAGGTTTTGTGCATCAACACCATTTTCTTTTATTTTTACAATTTAACGATTATTCTGTGCGATAATGAGTTTTCATATGATTGGAATGGGTGCCAAGGAAATGAAATGAAGAGCGCAAATGTAAAACAAGTTATATCCATTTTCACACAAAAATATAATTATCAATACCACTGTATTGTTTCAGGTGCTCTACACATGAAACTACAATATTTTGTCCATAAAAGTATATAACCGTCGGTTTGCAGGATAATGTAAATTGACATTTGATGTAAGAAAACTACATCCAAAAACTGTATCCTGGAAATTATGTTATATTGTTATAGTCCCCAGTAGAGGGAAAAATTAACTTTATTCATAAAATT
>JAGDQP010000280.1:0-147839 GCA_022664845.1 Lepisma saccharinum
AGAACCAACTAGGTAGATGTTAGTTTAAAGCCCCACAACCACGACAAAGTCTCTACCTACTGTGGGGACCCCTTGGTTTTTAAAGTTGGTAGGGATACGAAAGATTATTTGTACAAGACAAGTAACAATCCGTCGAAAAACCAACTTGGGACCCACCCTGTCACTTGAACATAAAGTACGTGATTTAATATGAACCCGCTTAGGGAGGATTATAATTGAACTAATGAAATAACTTTGATTGCAGTTAAACATGTTGATGCTTTTAAATGCTTTCCATAGTGAAAAACTTTAAACGCCGATATCTCGGAAACTAAGCGTCGTCGAGCAAAAATAAGACGGAAAGGGACTCTGTTAGTGCCGTATAATTGCCTGGAGATGCTGAATATCACAAGAAAATTATTTTAGAGTAAAATCAGGTCGCAGTGTTTGATAGGTTGAACTCCTGAATATGTCGTGTTTAGCTTTAGGACGCAAATCTGAGTTGATACGCAAAGTGTCAAGTCGCTATCTTAAATAATATGAAAGTGACAGCTATTTGCTTTCTCTGCTCAGCCTTTTTCCATTTACACCTTCAGTGGTTTTAACGCAATTTAATTTTTCTCCTACTGTTAATGACATCGTTATGTTCCAAACCAATAGCGAAACGTAAATTAATTGATAGCTTTGCTTGAAGTGATTGAAATTTTGCAGCCTAACAAACAATTTCTAATAGTAGATATGACCATAGATCCAAACACCTCTCCAACATTTAGTTGCCATAGAAGGCAACGGCGAATGTTTGTTACTGCGGTGATGAACTCGCGAGTTACGTAAGTCCTCGATTGAGGGTCGCAAAATTTGTTATACAATGAAAATAACAATTTCCCGAAGACCCAACTTAGGTAGATGTTTGTTTAAAGCCCCACAACCACGTCAAGGTCTCTACCTACTGTGGGGGCCCCTTTTTTTTAAAGTTGGAAGGGGGACGAAATATTATTTGTACAAGACAAATAATACTCCGCCGAAGAGCCAACTTTACCCCTTGTTTTTTATAGTTGGTGGGGAGAAGAATTACTTATTTCTTCTTTCTTCTGCACCAATATTATTTCTTCTTCCTTCTTCATGACTTTTCAGTATCTTCCGTAGGTTCAGCTACTCGTTACGCAGGTTGTGGTTCACAATTGACTGTGCCACGTGGAGTCGTGTGGCCACCACATGTTGCGGAGATGTGTTTTGCTAGAGATCGATTTGACTCTACCTATGAATCGCTTGCGACGTTACTACACTACACGCTATGCTGGTTACATTCATGGGAGGTTGAGTTGCTGTTAAATCTTGGTTATTATGCTGAATAATTATGTTCTTGACATTCGTCGAACTTAACGCGCATCCATGTTCTCTGCACTTTTTTTTTTTAAATTTTAGACACCAAATTTTTGGCCCAGAATAGTTCAACTTGTTTCCTTACCAAATCTTCTTGGCTTATGGAGGAATTATACACTCAACACACATTTGCGATAGTGACTCACTGATATATGCTTGTGGCTTACTCCTACACTTTTAACCGGTCGGTTTAGTCTATTCCGTGAGTATGTGGACTATTCAAAATTGTAAACATGTACGCAGATGGACCTTCTCTATACTTCAAATTCTGTTAAGAACTGTGAAACAAAATACTGAACGAGCTTTGCTAAACAGAGACCTTGTTATATATAGTGGCAAATGAAGCATCCAGAGAATAGAACATAAATATTTAACCACATCATCTGCATTGACAACATTTGTGCTATACAGTGTACTGTGAGAATGTTTGAGGATCTTATGCAACTGTAAATCAAGGCTGTATCACATGAGTGAGTATGGTTTCTCGGTTTCCCGGATTACTACATTGAAATCTGTGGCTGTAGAAAGCGATGTTTTTTTCGAGTGTGTTGGTAGAGAAGTTGTGGTTCTTATTTGAGCATGGAGGCGAAGATGAACGGTGAGATGTGGATGGTGGAGGACGGCTTTTGGATATTTATGAAAGGACAGGAATACAATGATGTTGTTTACCACATTGGGTGCATTTCGTAGGCTGTTGTGTGTTGACATAGTCTGATGTGGTGTGCGACAGAACAGTACCCACATTTGGTTTGGATTGTACATTACCTTGTTTCATGAGCATTGTAGATCTGACAGCTATCACTGCGAATGGGAATGGATGCGGTAGTGCGTGCAACCTCCAATCTGTAGCATTTCTTACAGATGTAGGCTCCAATGTATAGTAAGTTATGAATGGTAGTCTGATTGGGCATTAAGACTTGGCTCGTGTAGCTGGCATTTCCTTCCTTGGTTTTTACAGTAAGACATAATGCCATATCCCTCAGGTTTGAGTTCTGTCTCTGCTTCAGCATCTGTTATATTTGGGTCAGCTCCTCGAATTACAACAGATGGCATAGGTTGACGGCGTGGGGTGATAGGTAGCATATTTGTGGTTCTTCTGCCATAGAAATGAGATTTGCTTGACTGCTGAAAATTTGGGAAGCTACACTTGTTTCTGAAAGTTGTTCATCTTATGTTCATCAAGAGGTTAAAATTATAATGCCATTTCCGGTGGTACGATTTGGGATGCTCTCTCGAGGGATATATTCAAGTAGATGTTACAGAAATAGTTTAGGTGTCTGTAATATACTGTCATAATGAGTCAGAAGCAGTAAATGAATAAGATATATTTGCTGTTCCGCTTTTTGTAGATGAGGATGCTCTGAATCGGATATGGTTATTGAATTATATGAGTTATAGTGTAAGTGACGCCTATTACTAGCACGTAATTACAAATAGTAGTTTAATATATGTACGGACTTCAGAATTAATCATAATAACAAAGCAAGAAGAAAATTCCACATTATAATCTTATTTTCTTAATCGAATAATGTAAAATTTATGTTCATTAATTAAAATGGAAAGAAAAATAAATGTTAAGCATGTACCGGTGTCTAAATACAGTGTGTCCCTGAAATAATTGGACAAATATTGCAAGGTGAATCACGCCAAAACAGAAGAAAATCCCTTGAAAAAATTTATTAACATGCATACACTGTAAAAATGGTTCGCAAATGGTTCGCAGGTGACGCAAATGGGCCAATACCACATGAATGGGTTTGGGTGCGCCAATCCACCCTGACTTTCTTCCAATAATATAGGCATGTATGGTTGTAATCTAAACATAAATATCTTTGAAAGCAAATTACAATCTACATTTAACAATGAAATCGACCTTAAATTATCTATCTTCTTTGAATTACCTTTTTTTTAAATTAACAAACCTATAGCTTGCGTGAAGTCCGTACAAAACAATCGAGACTGTAACAACTGATTATAAAGTGTTGTCAGCATACGGATTAACAATTGTTTAAACTTTTGATAAAAGCGCACTCCCAGACCATCAACACCTTGAGAGCCATCTACATTCATTTTCCCAAAGCCTGCTCTGTTTCATTTACAGTAAACGATTGCGCTAAGAGTGACTTTTGTTCATCCGTTAATAACGGCCACTCTATATCACTATCCAAAAAAATATTATTTTGGATTTGCGGTGAGTTTTAAAACTGTTTATAATTTTTTGTCTAATAGTTGAATATATTTGATTGCCCGTTACTATAACTCCCTTCTCATTATAAAGCTATTTATAAATTGTCTTTTAGCTTTCTTCTCTCATGGATTGTATGGCAAAACAAAGGTTGTTCATAAATACCTACTTGTTTAAGTTTCGCCTTAATAATACGGTCACTATTCAATTTACTATTAATTCTTCATATATTATTTTCGATCTGTTTTAACTGTATTAGATACTGACAATCACTTTCAACGAGCTCACTGTATTGTCCTAGAAGACCATAATAATACTAAAGCACTAATTTTGTGTGCTCATTTTGTTGTTTACAAAAATAGATTGTCTCATATTTTACTTTAGTTTTAAAACTTATCCACCACGATAACAGGTTAGTAGTGTATCGAATCTGCGTAATATAATAATTCCACATGTTAACAATTAACATTTCATAATCCGGTTTTGTTATAATAGAAACATTAAGCGCCACACAGACGATACATGAAAATATGTTTCAATTTCAATCTTAATTTTCATTGTTAAACATTTATGATCAGAAAATGATAACAACTCTAGGTGGACACTCTGTATATTGTCACGCAATTGTTCATCCACATAAATTACGTCAATACGTGAGGCACCCTGCGCATAATAAAATGTGGCTGCCATATCCGTTGGATTCTGCTGCTTCCACACATCATCTAGTTGAAATTCCTGAACTATTATTTTACGGGTGGGACTAATGTTTGAATCCGACGTACTATCCTTTATATACCTTGTAGCACTCATATCTCCCATAATAATAACATTATAATTGTGTAATCTTTGGATCTCGGGAAGCTAGTACATTACTAAAAAATAATTCTCGAGGATTATACATATGGGTAGCACTTGGAGCATAACAACATATAAATGATAAATTACTGATTGTCAAAGAGATCATACAAACACTTGGGTGTAGTATCACATTTTTATATACAAGGTCCTGACGGATAAACAGAGAAGTCCCGGTTTTAGTTTCACTGTCGTTGAAAATTATATTATAAAATTGAAATTCCCATTGAAAACTGGAGCACTCTTGTACTGCGGCGATATGGATAGTTCGTTTCAATAAACACCGACGAAAGCTTTCTACCTTTTCAGTACTGAATGCATGAGCAAGGTTCATAGAACAAATGCCCAACGAGGTTTTAGGCACGGATCCCGCCATGATCCGCCAGATCAAAAGTTCGACGAAAGTCATAGTAACAGGTTTCATTTTAATATATATTAGAAAAACAAAGAACGAAAATAATATCACATACCTTCTGCCAGTCTGAATACTACAACTTACTACTTTTATTACGCCTTGTTCCGGGTAGACTGGACTCTTCAGGTCGATGTCTCCTCTTTTTGTTATTTAATTCTTCTAGATATTTTTTTCACCTTTATTCTTGCCTTATTTTCACCTTTTTGGCGCACTAGAGGAGGCCAGTAACACTAGTTGATCAAGCCCTTTATAATTAAATTTACCACTTTTCACTCTTTTACCACTAATAATACACTCTGGACCTTCTACTGAGAAGTCTTCGGATGATATTTCGCCAACACTAACAGGGGAATACAGCACTGCTATTACTTTGACTAGAATCATCGGCTACCACCTTTAACAACTGAGAACGACCTTTTCCCACCGGTTCATCGTCCTCATCCACTTCAATCTTATCTTCCCTGGTTTGAGGGGAGCCAATTGGAATGTTATTTTGATCTTGTTGAAAACTATCCAAAGCCGTAATCAACTCATTTTCTTGTACTGGTTGAAACACGTTGTCTGACTCAGAATACACAGTCAATGGGTCACTCTCCTGTAATAGTATCTCTGCTTAGGCCACAGACGACACGCACAGCTGATCACACTGAAGGTCACGCGGTTCGATCGTAGCTTCAGAACTTATTACAGGGTTGCCACTGTCTAATTCTTTATATACTGATGAACGACAAAAGAACGCATTCAATCTAGGAAAATTATCTTTATCTAGTGATGGAACTAGCAAAGCTTTTTGAATCGATTCCGGTTGACGAGTGCCCGAATAGTAATTTCTTCAGAAACATTAGGCGGGTTCTGTCCCTGAATACGGGTTTGTAATTTGAAGTTTTTTAAAGTCAAAACTACCGGAATATTACGTTCCATGTTTGAGAAATGCACTAACCTTTTCCCAGTATAAACGCCATATGGGAACAAATGACCTGGGTACCGAATATGTACTACTCGTGTTACTTTTCCATATGCAACGTAGCCCCTATCTGCTGATCTGAGAGTTCCAATGGGGCAACCCAAATAGAGACAATCGTAGTTTCAGGTTATTCAATCGATACTGGTAGAACAAATCGTTCGTAATCTGACGCATATACTAATTTTCCATTACACATTTCTACAGTTCGTTTTACTATATTCAAATTTGCTACTCGGACAAAGATTTTACTTATAATAGTGGTCAGGTTCAATTGACTGTATTTCATTTCCCACTGAACCGAAGTCATGTCGAATTGCTTGATGCAAGTTCTCTAGACGTAATTTAACTGGTAAGGTAGTCAAATCTATTCGCAATGCATGTTGTCTGGAAATATTCGTAGATTCTAGATATGCCATAATGCAACTAATAATATATTATCACTGTCACTTCGATTCTATTTCACCACAACTAGTCAAGCACAAACACTCAAGACAGAGCACTCTCGAAACGCTCGGCAGAAATTACGCCACTTAGCTACGAAGGCAGTTAGTGCTCATGGCTTTCCGAGTGATATTTATAGCTAGGATTTTATGCGAAGGAGGTTAATCATTAACGAGTTTTTGATGTTACTACGAGGAATGTCTCGTGAAAAAAAGGAGAAATATGTTTGCTATAGTGTAAAGATTTATGCCGAACTTAATTGCTCTTTCCGTCAATGCAATCCTTGCCGTCCTCGATCTACCAGTGAGTGAACTGTTTACAGTGTAAAAGCAATATAGACACTCAAAACGGCAGAGCGTTCAGTGACAAGCAAGTAACGTTAATCCTATTATTGGATTATAGAATATCCAACTAAGGCTTCAACTTCATCCACAAAACTACGTAACCTCAAAACTGCAAGTTTAGCTTACACTTCGATCAGAAAAGGACCTAATTTTAAGCGTAAAATAAGTTCAACGTTCACCAACAAATCACTTTGGCTAGTTTTAACACATTTTCAGTTAACGTTAAGTTATTACAAAGAAAATGTTAAACTTTTAAGATGGTGTTAAGATCAACAATCTTTCCACTAAAGGGCTTACACTATATCCACATTTAAGAGTAAATACAACAAAACTCTAACTTTCAATTTTTGTTTCTCCATAAAGCGGAGTAACTTTCATCCCTTTCGTGTTTCCACTTTTTATAGTGTATCCAGCCGTTTCTAATTTGGTGTTTAAAATTGTAAGGCACTTTTTATTTGGTTAGCCTTCTGCATTTTAAGAATTCATACAGGCGATTAAATTACAGTAAAGCAGATAGAGAGTAACTGACCTCAATTTGGACATCAGTGAATATGACCTCGATTAATCTGCTCCTTTCTAATCATTTTGATATGACTAAGAAAACTATTGATATGATTTTTAGAGTAAACCTTGAAATGTTTATATTACCTGAACCCTTATTAAAGGAATGGTAATCCTTGTCAGATTTCTACTAATACAACTTCCTTTGCATTTGGCAGGAATCAAATAAATACGTCCATACAATATGACCATGGATGACAAAGTATTGTGAGGAAAGAATAGCATACTTCGGGTTTCGAACTCGCGTCGCCAGCTTTATGGACAAAAAAAGAGAAATAAGTACCGTGACCCAGCGCGAATGACCACGAGAGACATCGGCAAAATAGGTTTCAAGCTTAAGTCTTACTGAAATAAAACAAAGTGAAAATTATAAAAAACTCATTTTTGTTTCAATTACAGTGTTTCGTGATCTATGAGCTAATCCTTCATTGACTAGTGTTTTGTTGGACTCTATACATATAAAAACATGTATGATTTGTTAAGAGTTTCAAAACAAGTATTTAACGTCCGAAGTGCAAATAAGCAAAATATAATCGCTAATGATTATATCACTGTCTTATAATTGATTTTGAATAGTTCTCATTACTTTCATTCGCATATTTTTCACTACATCACGAATATATATATATATATATATATATATATATATACGTGAGTAACAAACGTTCTATATATATAGTAGCAAACGTTCGCCATTGGATTTAATCCGGCAATATCTAGCCAGTTTTCATCACCAACACCTATACTTCTCGAAGATCTCTTCTAATATTGTCCTCCCAACGACGTCTCGGTCTTTACAGTGGTCTCCTTCCAAACGGCCTTCCAACCAGGATAGAATATAATCTTCGTTTTTCTCCCATCCGAGCTACATGGCCTGCCCACCTTAGTCGTCTCGATTTCATTATTTTTACATCTGGTGAATCGTACAGTCCGTGGAGTTCTTCATTATGCAATCTCCTCCACTATCCAGTCATCTCGTCGCGTCTCGGCCCATATATCTGTCTCAAAGCCTTATTTTCAAATACACGTAATTTATGTTCATCTGCTAGGGTCGTACTCGAACTTTCGCAACCGTAAAGTATTACCGGCAGAATTACCGTTCTGTATATTTTCAGTTTCAATTTCCTTGATCTTAATCGCGATAGTAGAAATTTTTGGACTGAATAGAAACGTACACTTCCCGATACCAAAACACTTTTTACTTCTTTCGCGACCTCATTTTTGTTTGTTACGTATGCTCCCAAGTAATTTCTCTATGACCTCATCCCTAATTCTTATGTTTTTATTTCCTTAATTCCCTGTGTTTCGGCTTGTTATGTATATTGTTTTATCTATGTTTACCTATAGACCTATCTTATCGCACGCTTCTACTAAGACATCGGTGTTGCTTTGTAGTGCATCTATACCGTCCCCTATTAAATGTACATCATCCGCGTATACAAGCAGTTAATTCAACCATTCAATGATAGTTCCTGTTTGTCCGCTTTAATTTTTAAAATCGCATATTCTAACGCAAAGTTAAACAGTAATGGTGACAAGCCATCGCCTTGTTTCAATCCGTTGCGAATCTTGAAACTATCTTACATATTATTACTTATTCGTGCTCTGCTTATGGGGTCGTTGACACACATCTTTACTAGCTAAACCATTTTTTTCGGAATTCCTAATCGTACTATATATAGTTTCTTCAAAAAGATTAGTACTCTAAAACTGCAGTAATAAACTAGTCGTATTAAAACCCGCACCCTGGTCAGTTATGCTGTTGTGAGGTTGGCGCATAGCTGAATTTCTGGTCTTAAACTTTTTAAGAGCTGCTAAAGAGTGCGGTCAGATTATGATTAACTGAGTATATTCCTTTAAAACAGAAAAAACGGTAACATGTGTTACGCAGTTTCTTGAGAGTCTAATTTGTGGTCCAGTGGTTACCGTCTTGTTCTTTCATTCGGACGGCCGGGGTTGGATTCTCACCTAAACGCTGTGTTTTTTTTTTCGAATAAAATGATAGCTTCAACTATTTACAGAACTCAATCAGAAATTCTTCTCCGGTTGGAGACAAGATGCATCACTAGCTAGAATGAGAACGTAAATTGTGTGTTAGGTGTTTGTTCTTTCAATCCAATTTCAATGCTTTTCATTGATCTTTCTCTTTCCCTCTCTTACTTTCACGACTTTGTCTCTACCTCTTCTTTCTCCCTTTCTCTCTCTCCTTACTCACTCCTTCTCCCACACAGATACTCTCTGTCTGTCTGTCTGTCTGTCTCTCTCTCTCTCTCTCTCTCTCTCTCTCTCTCTCTCTCTATATATATATATATATATATATATATATATGTGTGTGTGTGTGTGTGTGTGTGTGTGTGTGTGTGTGTGATTATTCTGTCTCTGCGGATTATCATAAGCACTAGATCATTCGTGTAGTGAGGGAAAAATTACCTGGTAGTAATTAAGTCAGATAAACAGACACTGGTATCATCATAGAACCTTCCGATTGCTAAGCCAACGCAGTAGCAACTGAACTACGGTCACTTGATCAATCTCTGTCATATTGACCCGGCATTAAGAAGAAATATGCCAATTAACAGAGCTGCAAGTTTTTTATATTATACTCGTTGAATTTAATTTTATTTATGGCGTTTAGGCGCCTATTGATCACACCAGGATAAGGTTGGGCGTAGGGAGTCGGTCAGGTACTAAATTGAAGGTACAATGCCGCTACATGTCTGGTGTGACTGAGGAAAACACTGGTAAACCTAGGTCATGACAGTGAGCCGCTGGTACCGAACCGAGGAGCCCCTAATACGAAACCAACACTCTACCTAGTAAGGTACCCCCCCAATTTACAAAACATACTTGTATAGATATTTATCACATGTACATAAACATACAAATAATTCTCTGGAAAGAGAACGAGCTTCACCTATCTCAGATATTCTCCATATGTTGCTCAAAGATCCATTCTATCTCTTTCTCTCTCTCTCTCTTTCTAAATAAATATATAACTACCATAACTTCGCACGCAATTTTCTGTATTTTTCTACTAACATCTGTATGTGATGAACGTAAATAACAACATATTATCAGAAATGATACAGCATAAATATTGTGCCCTATTTTTAAGAACTAATAGAAAGAGACGCTTTCTCTTGTCTTTCGTGTATAACGTTAGTGTTCTATGAAATACTCGATTCATTAAGAAAGAAATAATTACCTAGCAACTATAGGTTTCAAAGTTCTTTTTCGTTTATCCACGTTCAGTAACGATCTTTTCTACCGGACAATTTAAATTTCACTTTTCAGTATATTTCAGCTACTGGCTCACCTAAAGTAAACATAAGTTCCCTGTTTTGGTGTTTGAAATGCGACTCACTTAAGTTTTTTTCATTATTTGTTACATCCTACAAGAAATAATAAATATCTTTCCAGAACCCGGGACAAATGATCATGTTTTCTGTTAAAGAAAGGAAAATTGCAACCATTGCTCGTTCACGCAAACACTCTCATAATCACACATCGCTCATTCTACGTCAGTTGGATGGCCTATCTTCTAGGCTTAGAGAAAAATCGTCTATAATAAAGTCATGTATACATTCTAGTGCTGACGATAATACAATCGTATCAAGAATGAGGACAATACGCATCACTCTGAACACGTCGAAACCAAACATTAATATTAATAGCTCAGTGAACAAATTATTAATGGCATCTTCTATAGGTTGTAGGTGTCGATAGCCAGTGTTTGATTTGTCGGTGGAAGGCCGGGGGTTTTCCCTTGTGCGTGAGGATTCGATTTCCGGTTGTTGATTCCGAATATCATGCTAACCAGGGATAAAATCTTTGTATTACTACCCAAACAGGTAGTAGGCTGAAACTTAACCAGCAACCACTAGTTCTACGATCCTTCCTTCATAAATTATAACAAATCGAACACTGCCAATTTCCGCATAATTGGGAAAAATAATAAATCATGCAAAGCTAAAGAAAATTTATAAACGGAATTAATTATAAATTAAAAATATTATGTAACAATGTCCTTCTGACGGTTGTAAACTGTCATTCTGAAGATATGACAACATCAAAAGCTACACTGGGTCCAAAACCATCAACATTATCTATGAAATATGAAACCGGAATGTTTTTCAAAAACTTTCAAAAGGATCTGGCATCCTTTGGTATTAATGACAAGATGCCATTTAAGTCCTATTTCTTTTCCTTAGAGATTGACCTTCCGTTAGGCCAAAGTTGGCGCAGCTGTACGTTTTTTAATGATGACCTCCGTCCTTTCCCACCGTTCTCTATATTCATCACGAAGTACTGTTGATCACGGCCGTTTTGTTTCATATATAGGGTGGTGAGGTAGGTAGTCTTTCTTCAACAAAATTTCGTGCGTTAACAACCAGTCGATTCTTTCTTTGTTTTTGTCCGCTTTACGATTCTTAATAGAGTTTTCAATGGTCTGGAAGGACAAAAAATCGTCACTGTTCATGCAATACACTGTAGATTTCTTTTTGTTTGCACTCGCGCATAACATTCAAGTAATCCTTATCCGTGTACAGGTGTCGTTGTATTTTCAGCGCGCTTTCAGCATCACCGAATTCGGAGTCGTTCGGCAGGAAGCTGTGTCCTGACAGCAATACTGATGGACTCAAGGGAAGAATGGTTTAGAAGGACATTGATCAACATGAGCACAAGCTTAATTTTGCCCCCACAGGAAACTGATCATAAAATCAACTTCTTCAGAGAAATCTTTAACATTTTAAGTAATGTACTTTCTCAACCATGAACCCACTTCTTATTATCTTCTACCCACCTCATGTTCTAACCAAATGTTGAATACATCCTTTCCTGAGCTACCAACACGGATACCCAAGTTGTATCGATTCAGTTGGCGTTTGTAGTAAACTACACTTGTCGAAATTTTAGGTAATGGATGTGTTTTTTTGAAGATCAAAAGTAAAAGTCTCAACTATTTTGTCCGTTGCAGCAGTTTGCAAGTCGTTTTTGATTTGCTCACGCAAGTCAGATGCAGTTTCTAAATGATCTTCATGTTCACGTTCCGCAACAATCCATTCATCGTCTTCCCATCCTGCTTTCCTCGATTTAAAAGTGTCACATTTTAGGCACGTATGTATCTTTCTGTGGTTTTTTGAACCGAAGATTAAATTTCTCCAAAAAAAATATATTTTTATATGTTACTAAGCTGACAGTAATTTCTTTCACTCGCTCCTTGCACGGCTCGTACATGGAAGGCAAATTCAAATTCATACTTAACAAGTTAACATCTGTACGACTGCGGCAGTAATGGGAGCAATACATTGGATATGATGAAATATGATCTACTACAGCAGCCACTTTATCTTGAGACACTTTGTCTTCAGACACTTTATTCCATCTACCACTAGCTTTACCACGATTGTCTTTACTGGTTTGATCTATTTTCTTCTTTAAGACAATATTTACCAGACTCGTTAATTTGCAGTGTCCTTAAGAGAGTTTGATTGCAAACTTCTGTACTTTGGATATAATACTTTCTAGTATAATTCCTGTTAGAAGTGCTTCATATAAGATCTCCTTTTCTTTTCTTCTACGACACAAGCATTAAGAAATGCACACCTACCTTCGAATGTTCCTATATTCCAGTACTGAGTAAAACGTTTGTTTCGGAGATCTACTGGCACTACATTGGTGCATTTTTTGAACAAGTACAAGTAAAATTCTCATCGAATGTTTTTGGAGCAACCTGCTTTCTTCTGCTACTGACACCCGGTTTGATTGTATTGCAAAAGCGTTTCCGGTCTTCACGAGATTGACCAGCGACTTTACGTTTCCGTCCACGCGGCGGCCTTACAACCATGGGTTCGTCAGAATTGGAACAAATATTATTTGATTTCACATTCCTGTCCTGTGAAGCATTGCTCTGTAACTCAATATTCTTGCAATTAGAATATATAATTGCTTCATCTGTTGCAGGGTTTTCAGTATTTACTGATGGCAGTCCCATGTTCGTTGAATTATTGATATCATTTTAAGAATTTACGCAAGCATTCCATCTACAGCTACTATTGTGGGCTGTCTGTGTAGCAATATCTTCCTGTATCTCACTATCGTTGCTATTGTCATACTCACACAATAGTAGGTATTCACTTCCATACGAAATGGATATATCTGAGATAGGAGAGTAATATGTACTTTTACTCTCTTCCCTTCCTCTTGAATTCATGCGAGACGGTGAGGGCAGATTACCTAAAGATGTTAACTCAAGGCTATTGTGTGGCATGGGACTGGACAGTACTGATAGGTCAATTTCCCTTTCTTTTGATGAGGCAGCTACACTAACGTTCACCTCCGCTGTAATATGCAGTTGAATTAGTGAAGCCACATCATTTAGTAAAACTGGGGCCCCATCACCTACAGGTGGTACTTGAGTCATGGATGTTGGCGAAACATCACATTGAGGTGCCATTTCATTGTAAGATTCACTTCCTGTTACCAGACTGTCACTCACACATGGCGCCGGAAAATCCAACTCACTCAATCCTAATCGGCATTAAATTGTAATGGAGGGAACATAACAAGCATCACTGTCGAATGAGTCAATGGCTCATTCAATGGTAGACGATTGATTTGCAAGGTGCTAGTGAATAAAGAGTTGGCAGTTCTGACGTATTTAGCTGCTCGCCCACGGGCATCACGCTTTGGCTGGATGTATGGCTTAATGCCATTTGCAGAATTGTTTTCGCACGTGTAGTTTAGTCCATCTGCACGAACGTTTTGCCGATGTAGGGAGTAGGTCTACAAACACTATTATTACTAAACACACAGCACTTTACTGCAAGACTGTATAAAGAAACAAAACGTTTTAAATGACTTCAAAAAGCTTTATGTCCATTTTGACACAACCGATTAGACCACACACGAGCAGTTTAACGTAACTGGAACGTAAAGTAACCTATTGATGGTAAAACTGAGTATGGAATAACTATTTGTTGCAGAATGACTTCGCTTTCCCTGTACGTTGGTTAACTAGGTGGCCCCATCTCTGGTTGTTGCAGATCTCGACCTCAACATATTACCTTGTGTGGGTTGACATTTTTCTTCATAGATGACAGTCAGATCCCGAACGCGTTACCTGGGTTTTAAGTATGTTCTTTACATATCTCAGCGTCCTCCAGCAGGGTTAGCTCATCCTTTTATTTTTTGGGTTGTTGTTGTATAACACCGTCCAAAGAGAAAATGAGTTAATGGCAAACTCAGCAAGCACGACAAGATAACTCGCATCAAATTTCGACTTTAGGACTTCCTCAGAGTTGGGAAAGAGGGAGGGAATATTTTTGTCTATCAAGGAATTTTCACGCGGTCTGCAAAGAATATACGTTTCAGAAATCTCGCAACACTGCTCGGCAGAGCTCATTGTGATTTTGCATACGGCAAGAGCACAAAGATAATATATAAAATAGAGTGACTGTGCTCCATATAATTCCGTGTTGAAAAAGTGAAACCGGTGGGCATGGCCTACCGCCACATTAAGACCAAAAACATTACCATATGCTCATTTAAACACATTGAAAAATGCGGCAATTGTTTTCGCCGAAAACACTGTTAATAGCAACTTAAAATTACAAATCAACTTGAAATGACCATGTCTAGGTTAATAAAGAAATATCAATTTTCAACAAAACATACCGAGATGATATAGTTTTTCCGAGTAAGCTTGACATCCATATACCTTTCTGCTTATGTGCCATTAACGAGAAAAAACTCCCCATGTTTGGTGGTATGGATGGTCAAATCCGGAAAAAATACTATTCGGAACAACGTACCACAAAGCTACTTACATGCCATTGTAAATGTTCATATCCGAATACCATATTTATTGGGCTATAGTAACTCCAGGGGAGAACTGCTCTTCATATATGTTTCAGAAGAGAAACCATTCTACATTACGTTTTCCTCAGATCTGAATAAGGAAATACGATTGTTTACTTTTTAATCGTAAAATACATTTCTTCAGATGCGAAAAGGGAATTTTGGCCCTTGTATAAGGGGCAATCAACTGAAACCCGTTCGTTCCATGTATTATTGGTATAGTGTGTAGGAGGATATTGTTTGTTTAATAGTGTGTAATGGCTAATGTCCTGTGTGTTGGGTGTAGGAATGTTGTTGATACGTGTTTCCTTTTTGCAGGTATAACGAGTGAAAGATGGCGTTCAAGATCCCCAATCCGTCCAAACAGGAGCAGCGTGCCGTCATCCAGTTTCTTAGTGCCGAAAGTTGTCAACCAGCTGAAGTGTTCCGGCGTATGAAAGACGTGTATGGTGATGCATGCGTCTCCAAGACAACAGTGGTGGACTGGGCCAGAATGTTTCGGAAGGGGAGTGAACAAACCACTGATTATCCCCGTCCTGGTCAAGCCTATGTTGTTGCCACAGAAGACACGCGTGAAAAGGTGAATACGGCTATAGCTGCGGATAGACGCATTAATATTCAATTCATAGCGAACGGGTTAAACATGAGTTATGGTACTGCTCACAAAATTGTGAAAGATCTGGGGTATCACAAAGTGTGCGCGCAGTGGATCCCCAGGGTGTTGAAGGAGGACCAAAAGTTGGAGCGTATGTGTTGCGCCATTGAACATTTATCCCGTTACCATTTGGAAGGTAACGACTTCTTACTGCGCATTGTTGCTGAGGATGAAACTTGGTGCCATCATTTTGAACCGAGTTCAAAGGCTTCCAGTATGCAGTGGAAACACCCCTCATCATCACGTCCCAAAAAGTTCAAGACGCAACCGTCTGCGGGGAAAGTTATGGTGTCTGTGTTCTTTGATTGCCATGGACCATTATTGCTCGACTTCAAGGAACCAGGACAGTCCATCAACGCCGCACGCTACTGTCAGACCTTGAGAGAGTTACGGAGAGCCATCAAAAACAAAAGGCCTGGTTTATTGACCGCTGGAGTCATTGTGTTGCATGACAATGCGCGTCCACACGTTGCAAACCAAGTGCAGGATTTGTTTCAACGATTCAAGTGGGAAATGTTGCTACACCCGCCCTACAGCCCTGACCTTTCACCTTGTGACTTTCACATCTTTGGACCTCTAAAGAAGGCATTGAAAGGTCAGAGATTTCAGTGTGACGCTTAGGTTCAGGACGCCGTGCGTGATTGGTTTCATAGTCAGCAGTCCAAATTTTACATGGACGGCATTTGTAAGTTAGTGACACAGTGGGACAAGTGTCTCAACGCTCATGGTGACTTCTTCTGAACAATATTTTTACTGCACACTAGCCATAGACGCCTCTAGGTAGTGTACAAGTTTCCGCTCGAAATAAAATTTATTTTATGAATTATGACCACTGAACGGGTTTCAGTTTATCCCCCCTCGTAGTTTAAACAATGCAAGAACTGTGTGATTTAGAAGTCAAAATCAACGGGATTCCCCCTCACTTTTCATGAGTCCTAACTCAGCACTTATTCATTTCTGTACAAAAATCCTAACACACCTGAGTTCTAAAAATGTTCTGCATTTGCTACGCAAATTTCATGACAACTGCTGATACGGACCTTTTCGACAACGGCTTCCAGATAATGTGTCATCAAGATATTTTGGCTATCTCTATAATTTACCCAGAAGGACTGAATCCGAATCCCAACAAGGGACATTTTCCCGGACCCTGTGGCCTAACAGTCTGAGGTAGTCATGAATACGATACCTGGATTTACAAAGAGGTATTACGCTGTCTCCTTATGATCCCTGGTTCTAATCCAGAGAGGAACATGGATGTTCCGTCTAAAATGGTTCCGGAACCTATTTAATGCACTAAATAACAGCATAAAATAGTGTTTAGGACTCTGAAGTCGCTAGAAACTCCATAGTAACTGGCAATCTCGACTGAAGTTGTTTAATGAATAACCTTAGTGCAAGAAGGCGAATATCTGGGTGACGTCATCTCTCACCATGGTGTGTCCTCTCCCAAGTAATCTAGATAGGTGTTCAAGCTTCTGGCTCAGGTTTTCCTTAATATTTAAATGTTATAAGAGAGTTTAGTCCCGCGACTGTACCAATCTACTATATCGATTGATACAGAATTTCAATCAGTTTTACAAAGCAAATGCCGGAATGGTACTTTTAAGACAGAATGGACCGCCACCTTTACAATTTACCAGGGGCCGTAGTTCAGCTGGTAGAGCTTTGTTTTTTCATATGGGAGATCGTTGGTTCAAATTCGTGTCAGTCAATTTTCCTAATATAAAGTACATACCGAGATAGCACCTTAAAGATGTATCGTGGCCACTACCTACACAACTCCTTCCTCTTGTTGTTAATTATCTCGTGTGAAATGACATCCGTTCACTACAAAGTTAAAAATGATATCCAGTATAGTGCAAAGAGAGAAAAATGCTGTAAATATTGATCTTGAAACCAAAGCTTTGATGGGCTCCGAAACAAAAGCTGGCTTTCAAGTATCTATGATAATACTGCTTCCACGTATTTCTGTACGAATAACGAATATATTATATAAACTTTAATTTATTTCAGTATACGCACATGATGTTTTAAAATATAAACACGCAATAATTTTCCGATTAACTTAAGAATAACCATCATGTAATGGCAGGTCAGGTGACGGTTGGGGACGTCTTATTTTTACACTTTCTTCTATATATGGACGTGAGACTAATTACATGCCAGTCTTAAATATAATAAAAAATATAATATATTACATACCTGTGAAAAGTTTCTCCTTCCGGCTTCTTTTCACTAGTATTTACGCAACCAAATGCCACACAATCAACCATTTCTTTTACGATCTAAATATATTTCTTGTGCGTCTCAACAGGGCGCTCCTCGCAAACCGGTAGCTTCACTGAAGTTGTATGAGGTAGATTCTACTATAAGTGCCCAAGAACGAGGGTCAAAAAAGTATCTTGCAAAAAAGTAAAAGTAAAAGTCGGTCAAAAAAGTAAAAGTGGGAGGGGGATTTTCTAGTGACGCTACTAGTTTCAGCATTTGGTCTCCGCCTACCCCAATATTCATTTCGACACCTCTTTATTTGAGACAATTTCTGAATATTCCGTACAATTTTGGAAACCGTTCCATTGCAGCACGCATTTGGCAATTTTGGAATATTTATTTTTGGATAGAGCAGGTTTGAGGTCTTTGATATTAACATGTCTCGTCAACTCTACTGTTAGTGATATTTAAAATATTTAGCTCTCAAGTTCATTTCGTCATGCTTTCCTAAGCTTGTGGCTTCGAAATGTAACGTAATTTCCGGCCCAGTGACGAAGTCTATTTTTTAAATCTTATTTGCTGATGTACTATTATCCTTCAAACGCTATCTATGTACACTGCTTAACTATTGATAGGGAAGAACTAAAATTTGGCATTTATTTTGTCTCTGTGGCTTTGTATTTGTACGAATTGACAAATAGGTAGCACGAAAATGTAGTCGGGATCTTGGAAATAAAGAACACTGCGTGTCGAGCGCCTTTATCAGCAAAATTTAACCATAGTCAGTCAAAAGAATGTAACAACGGTAGACGGTGGAACACAGTAGTGGTACGTTTCAGTGCAATACTGTAGTGCACAATGCATTTTCTATTGGAAGATGGCAGGAAGGGATCAGCCGTTTATCCCTCAGAACCGTTTCAGGAGCAATATTTTTTTAGAAGTAGTTGGAGTGGCTCCTCTTATGAAGAGAACTCATGTGGATACACTTCCGGTACGAAGAATCCACTCTCGCGTAGCTTGAACTATAAGTAACAGTGAGAAGCGTTCAATCCAGTACCTTCAGTCTGGTCTTGTGGTTAAGGCGTCGGGAAGCTGGTCCGTAAGTCCCGGGTTCGAGCCTTGTCGTTGGTTTCTTACATATGTTTTAAAATAATTTAAAATTTTCTCGTCTTTTATGTAAATACACAAATGAAAATTTAGTAAAAGAAGTGATTTATAATTTTAAAAGAGAACACTAAAAACTAGGATGTATATAAACCTATCTCTGATATCTCGCTATCGCTCGGTGTACAAGGGGGTGTGCGTCCGAAGGGAGCTGGGCGGCGTATGCCATGGGGGGGGGCGCAGCCCCCGGTTAGCGGTGGGCATACGCAAAAAGTGTTGTTTACTCAAAGGTTCTGTTTACGCAAAAGTTCTGTGTCGTACCGGAAGTGTTTCCAAGTAGGCTCTCCTTAAAGAGTAGCCAATGCGAATAGTTTTGAAAAAAAAAATGTGTTTCAGGACTACTGAATAGTGTCAGGTTATATGCTTGGAAGCCAGTTCGGTGTGTGCCATTATCTCCCGAACATCGTAGTACCAGATTACAGTGGTGTATAGAACCCCGTGATTGGGATCAACGGCGATGTTCTCATATGAATCCGGTTCAGGGTGGCGATCGATTCAGAACTGTAATGTGGCGATTTTGTAGCGGCATTACACTCACTTCACTCTTGGTTATATTTGCGATAATCCGTACAAAAAAGATAATGCATTTTCATTAGTTCGATGTGAACACCACATAGTATTAAAAATGTAAGCTTTACGAAGAAGAAAGCCCTTCTGAACCGAGATCTTCAGAACGATTTGAGAAACCGCATTAGTCGAATGGTTTTACGTGTGTGTATCGAATGTTTGGAGTAATAATATGCATGTCAATGACCAATATATCCAGAAGTATGGAAATCGCCATTATACATTCAGAGTATAATCGTACCGTATATGAATATTTCGTTAATGGTGATACTGTATATAAATTTGTAACTGCTGATTGGAGACGAAATTGTATATGGAATTATTGACCGAGTATAGAGTAATTTAAGAGGTGATTGGTAGAAACCAGGCATTGGTATACGATCTATATTTTGAGTGGAATGCCGCGTGTTTAGAGAATAAACCAACATGGGTCCCCATATTGGTGAATTATAGTAATTCTAAGATTAGTGAGCTGCTTTGGATATTATTACCGAAGATTAAATTCAGTCATTATATGAAGAAGTATTTAATGATACATACCGATATTTTCCACGACTTCACGTTTAGTAGGAATTATAGAAAGACCTTCTTAATAGACATTTTCAACTTCATTTTTTAATCATATTAAACCAGGTGAATGCACCGATGAACAGGATGGTACCTATAGTTTGTCGGTAGTTATTCTGTTATTCTTGAATCAATACATTCTTACCTTTTTGATTACTATTATTAATTTCTACATGCCATTAATATGTAGTTAGTGCGAAGCCGAATAGTTTAACTAAACTGGATTCTGCTAACAGCTCGAAATTAATTAGCTCTTTTACAAAAGAGATTCATCGAAATTCATTGTATAGGGGAATGTAAGCAAACGTTTGCATTTCTTGTTAGTGTACATATGAGACTATACAATCTATATGTTATTGTTGAATCTTACTAGGATTGTGTAGCAGTATTAAAAATAATTGTTCAGTTTACGAATTCTTCTCAGAGACGAATGAAGCTTGAAATACTGTTCTACTTGTTCATATATTCTTGTTTGTTGAATTTCGTTTTGATCAAAGGCATAGTATAAAGTTAATTAAATTCAAATCTTTTTTACAATCCTCAGTATTGAAATTAGCCAATAAGTTTAACTGGTTTATGTAGGTAATGGGTTATGACCCATATTACTGGTATGAAAGGATGCTACTACCATACCGAATTTGTGGGGCTCTTCTTGGTTCCTGACCATAATGGCTAGATGTTTGGTAGAGAAGCAAGTTTAACTGAGGTCTGCGTTAAATTGTAATATATCTTGTGTCGTTAGAACGTCAGTGACGGTCTACTGTGGTTATAGTAATTACGAGCTTTACCTTCTTAAGTTATTCTTCCGCTGTTAGAGAGGAAGGCAATCAAAACCCTAATAATTTGAGAGTCATTACAGAACATAAACTGGTCTGGAGAGAATGTGTAACGTGTTCCTCCTTTTTTCGGTTTCCTTTAATTCTGACCTAATGGTTTCTACACGGTCTTCATCAATTTTCTCATGCATTTCTATTGAATGTTTAAGACTTACTATACGTTTCTATTGTTATAACTCTTTTGTTGATATTCTCTATATGTGAGTGAAATCTTTCTTCTAGGGCATTGGTTTGTTCCTTTGTTGTAACCAGCATAACATTCTTTGCGGAATTCCTCTACTTTTAATTCAATGTCAGCTTCAGCTAGCTGAATTTCTGTTCCTGGTCTTCTTTCATACTGACTAATTCCTTATTTAGATCTGCTTTAGATTACCATTTTGTTTATCCAGGCCACTGAAATTTTTGTCCATGCTGCTGAATTTTTGGTTCAGGTCACTGAATTTTTGCTTCATTTTCTGGTCTTGTGTACCAAAATGTTGTTCTATTGTACCGAATTTTTGGTCCAGGTTGCTGAATTTTCCTAATATTTGCTGTAATATATTTAATCTAGTGACTTCTTTTGGTTCTTGTGCTGGTTCCTTTTTCCATGCCAGATGTTTCTTGCGTCATTGATTTGCTCGTTTTGGCCTCTTCACCTTTTTTTATGCGGGTAGAGGCAGCTTCATCGCACTCTTCTGGGTCAGATAGCCTTTCGGGACTTACATCCTTGCTTTCATCACTGTTGGAACAAGTATTCTTAAAATATGCTCAGATTTCGAGCCCGTAAGTTGGGCGCTAATAAATATGTAACGTCCACAAAATTTTGCCCCGAAAACTCTATATATTGCTCCAGCGACTGGCGTCGGATTATCTGTTGTATTTTATTAAAAAAATATATTAGTAGGGCGGAGAAGGCCTGTCTGATGAAGATGAGCCAACACAAGGAATTAGTTGAGGAGCTCTGGTCTGCCTGATGAAGACAGGCCTGCCTTAAATTCCAGTACATCGTCTTCTGTACACTTACTTCGGGTGTGTTCACTAGTTTCCGTCGAGACAAATATTGTTCCGATGGTATAATAGATTTATTAGTGTGCTGTGTTTTTAAACTTTCCTTTGCATACGCACACATGTTATTAAAGGTATAGTATAGTTTATAATGAATATTTAGTTCTAGATCTTTGAATATACAGTAGAGCCGCTGTTATCCAAAATAAACTTATCCCTAAAAACATGTGCTTTCCCCGGCAAATGGAAATCTGCCCTGGTTTATCCTATCCTAAAATCTAATAATAGTAGAGACATTAATGACTTCAAGCCAATTGCAATATTACCAGCTTTTGCAATAGTATTTGAACACATCTTATACAAGAAAATTAGTATAACCATATTCAACAAGTTATCTCAACTAAGCAGCATGGCTTTGTTTCTCAGAAATCCACGGTAACAAACTTAGCAGTTGTTACGGGCTACCTAGTAAATTCATTGGATGAAGACAAACAAGTTGATGTGATTTATATTGACTTTAAGAAAACATTTGACAGAGTTAATCACGATATATTACTGGAAAAATTAAATCACTATCACTTCTCACTCACTGTGATTAGGTTCCTCTATTCGTACTTAACAAATCAAAGCAATCAGTTGTCTATAAAGAATATAAATCATATGAATATTCTGCACTTTTAGGAGTTTCTCAAGGTTCAAACCTAGGACCATTATTATTCCTCTTATTTGTTAATGACCTTCCTGATTGTGTACCTGATAACGAAAAATTGTTATTTTCAGATGACTTCAAAATATATACAAAGTAAACTCTATCGGATAGTGCATAAGACGTCAGCAATGCTTAGATAATATTTCAAACTGGTGTGCTATTAATCAACTTGGAGTCAACATAAGTAAATGTAAAGTATTATCATTTAATAGAAATAAGACCACTCATCAATTTGATTATTCCATTAACAAAATTGTACTAGACAGACCTACTGTAGTTAAGGATCTTGGTGTCAGTTTTGACACGAAATTGACTTTTAACATATACGTTGCAAATATAACAAACGAAGTCTTGAAGTTACTAGGATTCGTAATTAGGACGGGAAGAGAGTTCAACAATATATCAACATTGGAAAAAAATACTGTGCTTATGATCGCTTCAAGGTAGAATATGCTCCTTCTATTTGGAATCCATATCAATTGAAACATTGCCAACAATTAGAGAAAACCCAATCAAAATTTCTTAAATTCCTGACTTTTAAAGTAACTCGAATCTATCCTGCTTATGATAGTTACAATCCAGTCATTAAGAACTTTAATATTCAGAGCTTAAGACAAAGGCGCAACATTGCTGATCTGTTATTTCTTCAAAACAATGTTCAAAATAAGTTAGATTGTATGGATTTATTGTAGTTTCAACATTACAGTTTCGTGTCCCATCATCTAAAACTCCCGTTATAATACTGGTCTCTTCCACTGTAAAAAGGCAAGAGCCAATATCTTGATGAGCTCACTAATCTGGAGAATTTCTACAATATATAATAAATTCTGTACAGTTCACAATGATCTAGATGTATGCTATATGTAGCCTAAAGAATTTAGACATGCAATTGTCAATAAACTCTGTCTACTTTGTAAAGCTCAACACTATAATTAGGCCATTGCCTGTTGTGTTGTCACTAAATAAATGAATAAAGGGGGCGGAGGTCATTTCGAATAACCAAAATCTCGGTTTTTTAAAAAATGTGTATTTTTTCAAAGTCTAAATTGAAAAAAATGAAGGCAATGATAAAAAATTACTCCTTTAATTACATATATAACAGAATTTTAATAAATATTTAAATGCTTCTACAGTTGGACAACTTCTTATACAACTAAGTTCACTGCTTTTTGAAACAAAACTTCTATCTTTTTCTGTTAGCATTTCAAATTTTATCTTTTCCGATTTTTTCCCCTTGCCGTTTCGGTTAAACGCTATTTCGGTTAAAATGCGAGTGATGTCACAAAGTGAGTTAGAAAAGGCAAGGGAACGGTTGCAGAAGTGGGATAGAAAAGATAAGGTAAGCTTGCACCTAGTTGTGGCGATTGGCTATTGAAAGTAAACTGAATGATCTCTCTTAATAAAAAGATAGGGGGTACGCTAAATCCAAAAAGAAAAAAGGTGAGGTCACGGTGTGCTCCCACGTGCCTCCCCACTTCGAGAACTGGCCATAAGTTTAACAACGGAAACTTGCACTTTCAGTTTATGGTGGGGGGGGGGGATTCCTGATGCTGACGCAGCGCGCTTTGATCCTTACATTCAGGCTCTTAATTGTGCATCCAAGTTTCATCCACGGTTACGTATCTGAGGACAAACAGCTCATTGTTTCGCTTGAAAAGTGGTAACTTGGTCTCTGATGCAGTAACTCGTTCTCGCTTTTGATCAACAGCATGGCCGGATTTACCACTAGGCCCACAAGGGCCAGGCCTAGAGGCGAAACTTTCACAGGGGCGCACTTTACAAGGAAAATTAGGAATTACTATTTAAAACAAGAGACGAAGAAACCTATTAGCCAAAAGTATTAAGGACTATGTAGGGAGAGCGCCAGACACCATCACTTTTGACCCGGGCTACTCCTCGTACACAACTGACATTAGACAATTTAAAGATAGGTTAATTTACATTAGAAGTAGTGAAACAAACATTATTAGGGTTAATATTATAAGCACATTTTATTTATTCCTATTTTTGCTTTTGTACACATGAATAATCATTTTAGTCAATGCTGCATATAGGGCGTTGCAGTCAACTATAATCCAGACAATGGACAACTAGTACTTTGCATGGAAACACTCCATACGCATGAAGTCTGATTTACGTTAGATTTTTGTATATGAGGAAAACTGAAGTTTCGTTTTCTAACCTGTCTTTTCGGCTCCTCCGGCCGCTACCCTACCATACCCTATCTGGTCTGATCCAAAGATGGCTAAAGACCTTAAATATGTCCTAACTTCTCTTTTATTACTAGAAACAAGCCTTATTCTTCTCCCTAATTTCACCCTATATCTTCAGGAGATAAATGTTTAAAAGACTGTGTTTACGATTCAAAGGGCATTCAACGTAGCAAATAACTTTGTGGTGTCGCTTTTGTCCATTCCTAACATTTTGTAACTTTAAAGTTTGTAGTTTAACGAGCGACGTTTTTGTAAAAAGAAAAAAAAACTTGGTAAACGTTATTTTTATATAGGCCAGTCTAGTAACTTTGGACTGCAGTCCGTTACGATTCACCCTTTAGCTGCTAAAATCCACACCCATTCCCCTGCTGGAACTCGAACCCGGGACCTTCGAGACGATGACCTACCGCCGCGGACGCTCTGCTACCCGGCCGGCAACGACGTTTTTGTGTGGTTAAAAATTGTTTGTATTTCCATCTTGTTCAGTGTAATTAGCATGTCTCCCACAAGTAGGATACAGTAATTTAATTAAAATTGCTCGTTGTAGGACTATGTATTTAATGCTATCATTTGATTAAACGGTTTTATTTAACTTCACAATTCTGTCAGTGTGTTAAGGTCAAATCTTGTAACCCACTTTAGCTCAGTGGCGGATTAATCCTCTTCGCGCTCCTAGGCGCAAACTTAGTATGCGCTCTTCTCAAAAGAAAAATAGTTTTTGCCGTATCTTTACACGCTAATATAAAAATTAGTGAACATATTGAAATAAAAAGCGAATAAAATCAATAATAAAAATATAGTAGAAATAATTCATTTTCTGTACATGCTATATCTAAAATTATGTAATATATTGAGAAATTAAAATTCACCACTCACCAGTCATAAATGAAACTGCTTTCGCCTCACTTTGGTTGCTGTAAATTCGTTTTTAAGTTCTTCAAAGTTGATGTCTCTATCAGTCAAGAGGTTTGCTTCGATGTAGAAAATGGATAACTCATTAAATCTTTTGTTAGATATGTTTGAAAGGAAATAAGTCTTCAGTCTTTATAGAGCCGAAAACGAACGCTCAGCTGAAAAGTTTGTTACAGCAGTACACAAAAATATTCTTAATGCAGTGTGTGTGTGCACTGGGAAATACAGAATGCAGCTTTTCTTTCCGTATAAATGCTCACATTGCTGCTGGCGAATCACAGATTGCTGTGGTCTTCAGAAGCTCCACAAAATTCACACATTCAATTGGGAAGGTTGATTCCAGATCAGTTTCATATGCAACCTGAAGGTTAGCTGCGCGTTCAGAAATGACACAAGAAGAAATTTGAAGAAACTTATTGAAAACCATGAAGTTGTCAGACATGAATTTTCAGCTTTCCTTATTCAGCGTGCAATTTATCAAGAATAGAAAGAAACACCTCAATTTTATTTCTGTATCTTCCTATTAGAACAACCTCATCCTCTTTTACTTCATCGGCTTGAATGTTACGTTTTCTAAACCTTTTTTATCACTCACTCTCTCAGCAAGCAGTACATCACAAATTGTAGAAGACAAGTAGCTTGTATGTCCTTTCCCCGGATCTCCATACCGTTCAATGTGTTCCGCAAAAAATGGATCAAACATGGCAATAAGTTCTACAGACATCATGTATTGCCCATTGGGCAGACAATGGATTTTTACTTCGTGACAACGTAAGGGAAATCCGTGACTTGTCAACTTCTTTACAACAGAAAAACTCTTCTTAAGACATTGACCCAGTACGTAAGTTCCGTCTGAATATGTGATTGAAAATGGTTCTCCAAAGTCAGATCAGATTTCTATATTGTTAAGAGTGCCAACTCGCAGTTTTTGTTTTTCAGAATTTTCGTGTGCTGCTAGAATATTTGAAATGTGTTTCCAGTCTGAAATGCCATGAGTTTCGATCTTTGTATTCCCCTTGAACAACATACATGATACACAATAAACTGCACCAGTGCTGCACGAATATACCAAATATTCAGCAAAATTTATTCGCCATTTACAAGTTTACGAAAACGACACTCTTATTTAAAAATCTTGTCTTACCTGCTATGAGTCTTCGCGATTTAGAAAAATCGTTTTCATAATTCTGATTCCTTCCACGGTTCAGAGGAATGTCAATCAGGAACTCCTACGAACTGAGGCCGACCAGGTAGTGAAGCGGTCTAAAGCGTTAGGCCAACGACTTGAAGGTCCTGGGTTCGAGTCCCGGCAGGGACATGGGTGTCTTTTAACTAGAACGTGACGGATAATCGTGAGACTGGCCCATATTAATATAGTGTCCCAAAACTTTATCCTACGAACTGAGGCGATACTACCTAAGGAGCACCTCCACTAAACCCACAATATTTTGATCATTTTGCGTTGCACATAGTTCACTCGATGTAGTCGTTTACATTTCAATTTGTGAACTGTTTTCGCAAATTACTTGTTCCTATCGTCTAAAAACGTGTCCACTGTACCAAACGTTTTTTCAGTAACATTGCTTCTCTTTCGCGCTTTTGGTTTAGAAGTTTACGATAAGCTTCCCCACTTAACTAACTATAAACGATGCATACTATCGGCGTTTTTCTTCCATTGAATACATTCCGCTTTAACTGCTATAAAAATATGTCTCCTTAAAAGTTTTGCAAGAATGGTTTGGAGATAAGGCATTTTAGTACGTGTGTAATTTTTATAATGAAGAACAGAGTTGCAAATTATATTTCGAACAGAAATATTCCTTCATATTACTTAAAAATCATTTCCGGCTTTAATTCTTGATATTCTGGAGAAAAGATTTGCCGCCCATAGGCACGTACCTAGAGGGTCTATTTGGCAATCCGCCACTGCTTCCGCTACTCCAATAGACTTGAAACTTTGAAGGCGTAAGTAGTTCTGATGACAACACAAATTTGGGAGATATTACCCCTCAGCCCCGACTCAGGCCTCACCTTTAAGGGGCATACAACAATTTATTTTATTTCATGTTTAACGGGAAGAAATCATCTCTTCCAATTGTAACCTCTTTGCACAAATCCTATAATTTCAAAACTTTGCAACCAGGCGTAATAATGATAAAAATACATAATTTCGAATAACTTGCTCCAAGGCGATGCAAAGCTCACCCCTTCAATTTTAATTATACACCTCTCAGGGGCACAAAGTTTATGCGTTCAGACAGTTTTAATATTTCATTAATTAGAAATGGTAACAAAAGGATTAGAAATGGTGACAAAACACCCACCAAGCACACTAAAAACAAAAATAGTATGTAAAAAGTTTTAAGTAAAACGATATTATAGCGCACTGAAAAAATAAGAAATAGTTTCCTTATATGTGACTTCCAATAAAATAGTAGGGCACCTATAAATACATTAATTAATTAAAAGTATAATATATTTCCCTTTCAAATTAGTTGAACATATGATAATTAGTGTTTGATAACGCATAATTGAAGTATTCAGGACGTAGTAAACAAAGACAGAGTTAGCATAACATTGGGCAGAACATTCATTATACCAGTTTGTTTGGTAACAATTCAGCTGTCATGTTGTTTACTGAATCTAAAGAGTCCGGAATCGCATATGATGAAAGGCAGTGATTCTGCCAGACCACTCTGTGGGGATCTCACCGCCAAATTCTCGAGATTCAACTTTATTTTTTTTTAGAAAATATATAGAAAGCATGTAAAACTTCATTTACACCCTCACAATTTTGACTTTAAACCCTCGCAACTGAAAATCCTGGGGGAATCCAGACTGAAAGGTACAACTTCATTGATTCACATTCATGAGATATAAACTCTATAATTGTGCTATTTACGGTTTATTTGAAATTTAAGTCAATTATTGTTTTAATTAATTAATAGTGTATAGGCGTCCCACGATTTTATTGAAATTCACACGTAAGAATATTACTTTCTATTTTTTAGTGCGCTATAAAATCTTTTCACTTAACTTTTCTTTACATATTTTGTTATAACTAGTACTGATTTATTGAACCGTGTTTTGTAAATAAGCACATAGCAGAGTTAAACAATTACATGTTTATTACTCTTATTATTAAGAGGACAGATGAGATGAATTTGTCATATTCAGAAGCTGGGAACGCGACAAGGACGGGAAGGTGGAGGGAGGATAGAAAGAGAGAGCGCGCTGGAAGTCATGTGCCTTGCGTAGCTAGACTCATAAATCCGGTCCTGATAAACAGTTAACAATTTTGGACTCACCAGTTACGTGTAAAACGTAAATAACATTATTGCTATCAGTGACAGAAGTCTCAAATTTTAAAGCCTTGAATAACAATATACTAAGGTAGAAAAATCGTGGTTAAACTTGTTCTATGTTAGGGACAAAAACTGTTGAACACTCTTCTAAAGCTAAAGGAGAATTTCGATAGTTTGTGACAAATTGTCCAGTTGAAATTATAATTTTTGTCCTAAAACTTCTTTGAAATAGCTTCTATGTGTTGCATGAACCTAGCACCAAGGGAAAATTTGACTTGATGATAATGTAAATAGTGTGCGCTATAATAACTAGAAATTAGACCAATGTAATTTTCGAGATTTTTTAAAATATCAAGGGACTCGATTTGTACCTGACATTATCAACTAACGTAAACAGCGCAAATTCTAAAATGATAGTTTGTATCGATTACGAAATAGTAATTTGAAGAAAAATGTCGCTTCGACAAAAAATTTACTTCCGTTTCTTTTTGATAATTTCAACGAAAAAAAATACTATAGTTGTATGAGATGTCACCAACAGGACAGTAAATGAAATAGAGTGGCTGCCCTCCATATAATTCCGCGTTGGAAAAGTGAAGCCAGTGGGCGTGGCCTATCCGCCATATTGAGACACACAAAATATTACCATATGCTCATTTAAATACATTAAAAAATAATTCAAATGTTTTCGCGGAAAACCCCTTTTAATAGCAATTTAGTAATTACAAATCGACTTGAAATGAAAAATGTGTACGGTATTAATAAAGATATTATTCAAGTAAATATGAATTTCCAAAAAAATATACCGAGATAATATCGCTTTTCCGAGCAAGCTTGACATCCATATATCTTGCTGATTAGGTGCCATTAACGAGAAAAAAACTCCCTATATGTAGTGTTATGGATGACCAAATCCGGATAAAATACTTTCCAGAATAACGTACCACAAAGCTCCTTACCTGCCATTATAAATGTTCATATCCGAATACCATATTTATTGAATTGTTGTAACCTATCTCCAAAGGTTAACTGCTCTTTACATATGACTCAGAAGAGGAACTGCTCCACATTATTGTTTCCTTAAATCTGAGTAAGGAAATAGGTTTGTTTACTTTTTAATCTTAAAATACATATTTTCTTCTGATGCGGAAAGGGAATTTTGGTTCTTGTACTTTAAAACAATGCAAGAACTGTGTGATTTAGAAGTCAAAATCAACTGGACTTCCCTCACATTTCATGGATCCTAACTCGACCCTTATTCCTTTCTGTACAAAAATTCCAACACACCTGAGTTTTACGAAGGTTTCTGCACTTGCTAAGCAAATTTTGTGAAAACCGGTTATCCGGACCTTTTTGACAACCGTTCCCAGATAATGTGTCATCAAGATATTTTGGCTGTCCCTAGAATTTACTCAGAAGGAATGGATTCAAAATACAACAAGGGTTATTTTCCCGGACTCCGTGCCTAGTGGTCTTAGGTAGTCGTGAATACGATACCTAGATTTACAGAGAGGTATTACGGTGTATCCTTATGATTTCTGGTTCTAATCACGAGGGAAACATGGATGTTCCGCCTAAGATGACCCCGGAGCCCATTTGATGCACAATATAAAAGCATTTAAATAGTATTAAGGACTGTGAAGTCGCCAGAAACCCCATAGTAACTCGAAATCTCGACTAAGGGCTTTTAATGAATAACCTTATTGCAATATCTGGATGACGTCATCTTTCTTCAGAGATCACCATGGTGCGTCCTCTCCCAAGTAATCGAGATAGGTGTTAAAACTTCTTGCTCAGATTTTTTAAAAATATTTAAACGATATAAGAGAGTCCCGCGACTGTACCAATCTACTATATTATTTGATACAGAATTTCAATCAATTTCACAAACGAAATGTCGAAATTGTATCTTTTAAGGCAGATAGACCACTACCTTTACAATTTACCGTGCATTCATAGTTCAGCTGGTAGAACATTGCTTTTTGTATGGGAGATCGTTGGTTCGAATCCATGTCAGTAAATTTTCTTCATACTAAGTACATACCGAGATGGTACCTTAAAGATGGATCGTGGCCACTGCCTTCACAACTCCTTCCTCTTGTTAAATATATCGTTTGAAATTACATCAATTTGAGATCTATACAGTAGTCCATGATTTGTACGGTTGACCAGTTATCTACAGCTTTCACCCTAGGCATAAGTGCGAACAAGAAAACCTCCTGCAAAGTTAAAAATGGTATCCAATATAGTGCAAAAAGAAAAAATGCTGTAAAGATTGATCTCGAAACCAAAGATTTGATGGACTCCGAAATAAACACTGGCTTTCAAGTAAATATACGATAATACTGATTCCACGTATTTCTGTACATATAACGAATAAACTATATACACTTTTATTTATTGCAGTATACGCACATGATGTTTCAAAATAAAATACGCAATAATTTTCCGAGCAACTTAAGAATAACCATCATGTAATGGCAGATTAGGTGACGTTTGGGCACGTCTTATTTTTACACTTTTTTCTATCTATGGACGTGAGACAACTTACATGTCAGTCTTAAATATAACAAAAAATATAATATATTACATACTTGTGAAAAGTAACTGCTTCCGGCTTCTTTTCACTCGTATTTACGCAACCAAATACCACACAACTAACAATTTCTTTTACGATGTAAGTGTATTTCTTGTACATCCCAACATGGCGTCTCTCGGACCGGAAGCTTCACGTTTGTGATGTCACGACCGTTCCTTGGATGTCACAAATACGGCACTGAGTAGTGGCATATGATATATTGTACATAGGATGTAGAGAAGACCCCTCGATGACCGAGGAGTTAGCACGCTGGCTTTCTGTCATCGTTGTTACGGGTTCAATTCTCGCCTGGATCCATTGAGTAGAGTGGTTCGTAGCCCACTTCACCAAACAGCTGTAGGCCCCTTTGTAGCTTGCTTAGGATGTTAATTCAAGCAATGGAGGCGGAGGAGTGACTGATTTTAGTCGCCCTAGTAGATTTTTTTCAAAATGTGAGAAGCACAAATTTTAATATTTAGAGCATGACATGATTAGCAATCGGTAAATATTACAACACCAATTAGGACACAGAGTTACGAGATCTCGATAGTACATATTGATATCTATTTGGAAATTAAGATGTGAAGTGGCTACTTCTGGAAAAGGCTTTGGCAGATGAAAAATTGCCATAATGCACAAAATGTTTTCCGCTACATTTGTTGTGGTACGACATATTACTTCAGAATTACTTTGTCTTACACATCACACTGAAAGGTTTTGGCCAGGATAATCTCCCGATTTTTTTAATGAGGACCAAAATTTACATTTTAAGGTACATGAAAACGTTCAACGGGTTTTTCTGTGCATGGACCCCCGAAACCAAAAGTGGTTCGTAAGACAAGATTTTTGGGAACTTTAGGACCGTGAAAGTAGTTTGAAATTTCAAGAAAGGACCGTAATTTACGATATAAAGTACCTGAAATATTCTTGTTCCGTTTTGGCCCTTTCCTCATACCATTCGGGGTCAAATTTTGCTTTGATAACATTGCTTTGATAAGCCAAAATTTATGTCATAAGGTACATAGAACCTCTGTGGATGGACCTTCGAAACCACAAAGTGATCCATAAGAGAAAATTTTATGTGCTTTTAAGGTCATAAGACAAGTTTAAAATTTTGAAAAGGGTCCAAAGTTTACGTCTTAAGACACATTAAAAATTATTGCAGTGTCCTATTCGTTTCCACGTACTAGCGACAAAAACACTTCTCAAGACAAAGATTAGTTGCTTCGCTCTGTTTGAGACCCAAATTTTACAGCTCTTGAAGTTTACTAATGACGGATCAGATTCTCAAAGCAAGCAAATGCTCAGGCTGGAAAACGGTATTGAGACTTAGAAAGAAAAGTTCTGACTGACGTAAAGGAAGAGATGCCCAAAGGATTTTATTTATAGAAAGAGAGAAAATGATTAACTTTCAAACATTTATGACTCTAATTGGACTTCCTTGGAGATCATGAGTTGACGACACTCGAAAATCAGACTGTGTGTTAATAAGACAAAACCAGGACCTATTACTTATAAAAGTGGCATGAACGTAAGTGAAGCGCGTATTTTTAACATTGAGGAATTAATAGCTAAGAAAGCTGCCTACCTTCTGAGAAAGTAATATTGGAAATGGGAGAAAAGCGTTTTGATTACGTCTTGTCAGTTTAAAAAATGTATCTGATACTAAGGATCTATCGGAATAACTTAAATATTTTCTTTAAATCTTGTTTCGTTGCCCCAAGTTCAAATCCTTACAAACAAAATTCACACAACACCTGAAATAAATTACTGCAGACTTGGTATTCTCGTTTTACGTGGAAATTTTGCTCCTAAAAATCTTTGGTTTTGGGCTTAAAGAGTATGACAGGGAAGAGGAAGTTCTGCAAATACTCAACAGATTCGGACACAATTATTAGCTGGCTGAGAAACTAGAAATTCGAATGACAGGTAAATTCTCAGTCAAAATCAGCCATTTCTGAAGGGATTAAAAAGGTACCCGGACTAACAATTTGCTTGGAAGTTGACAACTATAATAAAAATACAGAAGGGACTTTACGACATTCGGGATTTGTTTCCAGAAAATTGATGGTGGAGAACTAAAATATATTGCTACGAAACCATCTGAAACCCTACCAATATCAAATCCTACCTGAAACCCCAAGTGCATCAGGGCACTTGGTCTCTAGACAACCAAGAACAGCCCTAAGGAATTGGATCAACAGCAGAAAATATCAGAAACAAAGTTTGAATTTACGACATTTGGCTTGAACTGTATTCGAAAACACTTCGCCTTATTGTAGCTGAAAGGTCTGAAATTGATTTGCAAAGATCTGAAAGTTTCAACGATGTTGATGGGAGAGATTTCTCTGGGCATATACAGATTTTCTTTTCAGAAGAGAAATACACATGTGGATTGAATACAATTGAAAACGGTATAGAAGATGAAAATGCAGAACAAAGGTTGTTGTAGCTCCGTAATTATGATGAGCGCTTAATAAACCCGTCAAAAGTTTAAAAAAATTACTAATGGGATCACACAAAAATATGGTCAGACTTTGTTGTTGTTATTCATGACTTGGTAGAAGTCGAATTTAAGCGAGTTCCTTAATTAGTAACCATGAGAACGTGGAGGTTAGATAAGGTTCGGTGAGGTTATGTACACTTACAGTATTTTTAAGCAAACAAACGAAAGTATAAAGATACATAACCGTACCTACCCTTACCTAGCCTCCACGTTCCCAAGTCACTAATTGAGGCACTCACTTAAACTCGACTTCTACACATGACTTACCTTTTGTTAAACTGGCAATGCCAATCCAGTAATTATCGTCACCTCGATTCGACAATATATTCATACACTTTGGGTCCTTTCATTTATTTATGATATTTTGCTTCTTTTGTCAAAATCCTAGATGCTCGCACATACTATGTGAAAGTGGAGTTCTTGCTGAAAATTCAGTCAAAGGATTCATTTCTGACAGACGCTACAACAGGTGCAGACGTTTACATAATCTTTCTGCGTTGACTTTACAAAGTGAACATAGTAGACCTACATTTTCCCTCCGTCGATTGAATGTAGAGTTTCCACCTGGATCAGAAGTCTATCTGATAGCCATCTATCAAGACAGATTTTTCCTATAAACGAACGTCCAGAAGAAATTAAAGGCTTTGTTGACGATTACAAAATATTTTACAAAGCTCCACGCACACGTGCACATGGATCAACAACAAGATTTCAGTATTTCCTTACCTAAAATAAGTCGAATTGTCCAGAAGAGTCCGTCTACCCTCTTTTCAGGCATAAATAGTTTGACCCGGCACATTTTCCACCATTAAGTAATTTTTGATGAATTAAATACTACGATTCAACTAAATGTGCACAGTTTGAAACAATGCAATTGATTCAAATTCACTGATGTCATTGACCCCAGAAAAGTAGTGGGTAGGAGATCACTGAAAAAGAGCTCAATTCGAATTGGAACAGCCAGGCATATCTTTCACGAAACCTGAAAGAATGTGAAGAAGTGTTATTTGAGAATTGTGACACGTCAGACAAAGAATAGGTTTTCAGCTCTGAGGACTCTGGAAGGAATCAGACGAAGAGTAGATGTAGACGGCAAGCACTTAAAGAAAGTTTACCGATTGCGATAGAAGAAAGATAATGGAACTTGTTTTATGGCTTTTGGTTTTTGTTTCCTCTGTGATTAAAATTTTCACACTTCAAAAATAATTTATTTTTGTAACAACTTAAATAAGAAAATAACCTCTAGGTTTCCAGTTAAATAGTGACTCATCTCTCTTCCAGAATCCAGATGTTCTAATTACATTCTCTTCTCGATATCCGGTAGTATGGACCATTGAAGTCTTCCTTTATTACTATTTCTCCATTGCGTCTGTTATTTATTCAAGACTCATTCTCGAAGTTGGTCCATATTTTTAATGTCGGCTCCAATAACTTTATTCATTCTCTGCACTTGGTCCCTCCTTAGAATGTATTTTATTCAATTTTCTATAATTTGAAGATGCAAAGGTGGAACATCCAGAAACACGAAAAATGCGTCACCAAATGTAGTCCTGTATACACCTGTAAATCTAACTAGTATTGCTGTTTGTACAATATTAAGTTTTGCCGCCTGAGATTTGTTTTCGATTAATCTCTCAGGTCACACACTTGCAGCATAAGCAGCAACCGATAACAATATACCTTTATGATATTTTCTCATTGTTTTGGAAGAAAGTGTATATTTATTATCAGCTAAAGTTACTTGTTTATTTGTTACTTTCAAACACTTCTAAGCGAGAAACTGCATTTGATCATTCCATTTGAGACCCTCATCTAACACGATTCCCAAATATCTCAATGATTTTTGCTCGTTTCATTTTTTTGTTACTACACCTGACTATTTGGTTACATTTAAGATCACCTCTAAATAGCATATATTTTGTTTTGTCCTTTGACGCCATCACTACCATGTAGTTAACGCATTCATTTTATTTTGTATATCCTCCCTACTATGTCCATTTATAACTAAATCATCGACGTATGCTACTACTCCAGTAACTTCCTGTAATTTAGACATCACCAAACATGGATAAATAACAATATTCCAAGATACAGGACCCAAAACTGAACCCTGTGGACATTAATTTGTAATTAATTTTCCAATCTCACCACAGTCGTCATCATATAATACTCTCCTGTTCTCAAGATAGTTACGTACAATTCTCCAAAGGTAACCCGGTATTCCAATTTTCTTCAATTCAGTTAACAATGGGGGCCACCATGCATTATCAAAAGCATCACTGATGTAAACAAAAATAGGTCCTATCTACATGCTTATTTTCAATTTCACCTTTAATCACTATTTCCAAAAGTCTTTATATTGCATCTTCCGTACTTTTGTACTTTCTAAAACCATATTGTAGCTCACACATTTCCAATTTTCTTCTCTTTTGTATTTTTTGTAGGATGACTTTTCTAGAATTTTGCCTAGGTAAATAAATCGGTTTATGTCTTCGCGTCACTCTTAATACTTCCTTCATTTTATTAAAATTACCAATTTTGCCCGTTTTTCCCTGATCCACCTGATCTCGACACTCTATCAAAAGCCTTTTCAAATAGGAAATTCAGTATTTCCTCATCTGTTTAAATATTTCTGTCTTGATTCTATCTGGACCTGGAGCTCTTCTACACCTTAGTATTCTAATTATTTCTTTCAGTTCTTCATTCGTTATCATTCTCTATTTTCTTTTTTCTTCATTATTCTCTGTGCTATTTGTATATTCTCTTGGTGGAATATTTCGAGTCAATCCTAACTTCCGCCTGTTACTCATTCTCATTGCTTTCGTCATTATCCGGAAGAAGACAGGCCATCAGATACTTCAAGTGATTCTTCCCATATTTTTGTTGTAGTTGCATTCCTTCTTTTTATAGTTGTCAGCATCAGTGGAGCGTTGATCTTATTAAGTAATTTCTAGGGAAGAACCCACGCATTCATATCCAGATTTTATTCCAGAAACCTTTCCCAGCTACTTACTCTCTTCTTCAATTTTATTTTTATACTCTTTTTCAGGCGTCATATATTTCTCCAATCTTCTGTTCCTTAAGTTCGGATTAAGGCAGTCTGGTTACTTCACCTTAGAACTCTAACTTTCTTCTTAAACCATTCAAGTCCTTCATTTCAGAAAGGTAAATCATCAAACTTCCTTTCTACTCTTTATCTACAGGATTTCTTTATCGCAGCAGTGATCATATTTTTAAGTTCAGTTGCTACTTTATCTACGTTCTAAGTTGCAGTCTTTGGCAATCTCCGGAAAGACCGAATGTTTCTCTTAAAAAAAAATGTTATTAAAATTATATAATAAAACACTACTATATACTTTACTTGGCCCAAAGGCCGAGAGTTCAGCTCCAACCCTGCCTTAATTCCAGATTTCTATTACCTTATAGACTCGGATATTTATATTTATCGCATAACTCTAGTTTGTTCGTTCCCACTTCCTCGCACCTGGTTAATAACCACCATGGAAGCTTACAATATCCTGTGTTATGTAGCAAGTTTATGGGTACTGATTTCAACATAGTACCTAATAAAATGGATTATGTCTTATGTGTATTTCATCATATACTAACATTTATCTATTATCTAATATATTAAAAATATAAAATATAAGTCAACTATAACATTCGAAGTTCAACATTTATGCAGTCTTCTTATTTGATAGCACGCAAATAACACATAATTATTATATAAAAATAAAGTAATAAAATAATATAATCACACCTACTATAATTCGGAATTAAAAATGGAAAAAATGATAATAATTGTAGTAATGATAATAGTAATGATGAGTACGAAAAATAAGTAATGAAACATTACAATAAAATTACAATATACAATTTAATTATTGACTACAGATTAAACATTTAAAACCAAAAAAATAGGACTACAGGTTGCACGGCCAATCTTTCAAAATTAAGCATTTTACTAATTTTCTCATCATCAATATAAATATTAGCAAAACAATTCTTTAAACTTTTAAAACTACAAATTATATACTTAAAATTCGACTTTGAAAACACAGAATAAAGAACACATGCGCCGGTTAAACAAGTAATAAAAGAAGTTGAGCAAATTTCATCCTATCTTTTATCCTATCTTTAATTTACTCTACAACTTATCTTGTTCAAAACTGCATAATGTACAACAAGTATAATCATATTAATTAACTACTTATGTACAAACTATGCCTGGTCCAATTTATTTTTGCAGACGGTCACCTGCCCGGCCGACATGTTACATTTATACATTGAAAAATTATTTTAAAAAAATAAAACACCGCTTCCTTGCGATTTTGTTTCAATTTAAATATCAATCTACCATTTTTATTTTACTGCTATGTGATGTTCTAGATATTCTATATGTTCTTGAAGCCTCCAATCTATTCGACCGTAGCTGGGCTTCACCTGTGTTTATCACCGAATGGCCTTGGCTTAGTTCTAGAGCGTTGGCTTAGCATTCGGGAGATCGTTGGTTCAATCCCAGCGGCCGACCATATTTGAGACAGCATTAACATTTGGTCAAATATTTCCCACTGTTCAATGTCTGTAATAATTTCATAAATGTCTTTATTGCACAATTTTATTCCATTTTCTGTCTTAACGTCCATTCTCGGACAACGAAGAACAGCATGTTTCGGTGAACAAATACATCCACATCGATAATATGGAACGTCCATTAAACCCAGCTAGAAGAGTTTTTCTCCTTACGGATGTCCTGTTAGACGGTGAATCAAACCCATGCTTGGTTTCATATATACAATTTCTATACGTTCTATGCTTTCTTGAAGTTTGCTTCTTAACCAGTATCTTGCAGCATTCACTATAAATTCAATATGCAACGTAAGAATACCCATTACTATATTAATCGATTCATTAGGCGTAGTTTCATATGCTCCAGTTAGTTTTTCTTTGCATTTGATCTAGTTTTTTTCTTCAGTTTTTAATTTACTAATATCCTATGAGCCCACACACTGGCACAATAGGATGCAATAGAGACCAACAACGCGCAATAGGGACCAACAACGCACTGTAGTACAGCCTAATAGTCTTGAAATTCAAGTTGAAACTTCTCTGTGCTATAGTTACTAGGGTGAGGCATATGTTCGTAGCGTTGGGTGGCCCCGCCCACTCGATGCCGGAATACCATGTGCTTCGTGTAGAACAAGTGAAGGTGGTGGTGGCAGAAAGCGTGTCACGTGTCTGTCTGATCAAAGCGTTAACGGTGTGTGGGAGGAACTACACGTTGAATACACAGTTGGCAGGACAATGGCTGAGGAGAAACTTGTGTGTCGTGTGCTTCTACGCCATTACTGGAAAAAGGGGTTGAATGCAGCAGCAGCAGCCAAGGAAATTTGTGCTGTAGAAGATGAAGGTACTGTCCACCCGTCTACAGCTAGAAAGTGGTTTCAACGTTTTCGGTCTGGTGACACCAGTCTCGATGACAAGCCCAAGAGTGGACGCCCTGTGACGACGGATATTGATGCCCTCCTGAACGCTGTTGAAGGAAACCCAGGAACCAGTACAAGTCAGCTGGCAGATAAGGTCCAGACATCACAAACCAGTGTCGTTCGTCATCTGCATCAACTTGGGTTTCGCTCCAGGCAACCGAGAATGGTTCCCCATAATTTGACTCCAGTTCAAGTTGAACAACGTGAGACCCTGTGTGAAGAACTGCTTCGAAACCCAACTGACGACAGGTTTTGACTGCGGATCATCAGGAATGATAAAAAGTGGATCTTTCTTCGTTATCCTAACACCGGGAAACAATGGCTTCGATCAGGTACCGAGGCGCAGCCAGTGGTTAAAAGAGGGCTGTTTGAACAGAAGACAATGCTGTGTGTGAGGTGGAATTTCGAAGGTCCGGTGCACTGGGAGCTCGTGCCACATGGTCGTTCCGTAGATGGGACATTGTATGCTGAACAGCTGCAGCGGGTATACGACATGGTGCGCCGTCGTTATCCAGTACTGGTGAACCGAAAGCGACTGCTCCTCCAATTTGACAACGCTCTATGCCACAGGTCAAGAAGAGTCCGCCAGCCCATTGCGGACATGGATGGCGTGGACATTTTACCACACACCCACTACAGTCCTGACCTTGCGCCATCTGATTTTCATCTGTTTCGTTCCGTGGCACACTTCCCGCGGGACAGACAATTCCATTCCACGGATGATGTTACAACTGGCATTACTGAGTTCTTTGCATCAAAGCCTGCAGCCTGGTATCGTCAGGGGGCTTATGTCACTGGCGGAACGTTGGAGAAAAACCAAACAGTGTGATGGGATGTACTTCGCAGAATAGGCTTCTGTGATACAGGGGAGGCAGGTGCTGCACATTATCCATGAAAACACGACGAACATATGACTCACCCTGGTATTTTACTTGCCAATTTTAAACCTTTTCCTAATAACGTCTTAATATGCGCATTAAATATTAGTCCCTCTTTCAATTGCACTTCTTGATATGTGCATGTGATCGGTCTCTTGATGTTATTCCCATTACATATTAGCATTGGATTTCTATTTAGTTTTACTTTTAATATAATGTACGTTGTTTTACTTGAAGATACTTCTAAATTGTTTCGGTCGCACCACGCTTTTAGTTCTATCATTATTTCATTAGCTTTGTTTTCTAATTTCTTCCTTGAATTCGCACTGACGACCACCACTAGATCATCCGCATATGCTATCGTTTCCGCTGCGGCTTCCATTTGATCCAGAACAATTCATCCCGGTTGAAACAATAAATCCCAAAAAGTTGGTACCAAGACAGAACCCTGTGGAGATCCACTGGATATTTTTTAACGATTGTGTTATCCGGTGTTTTTAGTCTCACTTTTCTATCTTTGCAGTAATTTTTCATTATAATCCATAGATTATTGCGAAATTTTTATTTAAGTTCGCTAATAGGGCCGGATACCAGACGTTATCAAACGCCCTTGATATACCGACGAATAATCCTACTACGTAACAGTTCCTCTCAATTTGTTATTTTCACCAGTCTATTGATCGCGTCTTCAGTGCTTTTTCCACGTCGGAAACCAAACTTCAATTTACAGTCACTAATGTTTTATGTCTTTGTAATATTTTAATCAATATTTTATCAAATACTGTTTTCATTACTCCCAATAAGCATGTAGGTCTATATGACTTGGCACTGGTTCTTACTTTATCTTCGTTTTTAAGTAAGATATTGACACTAATTTTGACGAACCTCTTCAGATATCTTTGTCGCCCATCACTCTAACCATTACACCACGGTTCTTTTGTTGGGCGAAGTACATTTTACTAGCCCTTTATGTTACGAAAACAATTTCTGGAATTAAAGTATTTCTAAAGAATTTGATTGGAAACTGGAAAATCTTATTGATCCGTATTAGATTGAAGAAGGCTGATTCTTGATTTTACACAAGCGAGTCACCTCAAGACTATCATAATCATGTGTACTTTACGGTTCAGGTCGATAACAAACTGGGTGCCAATTTCCAGATAATACGCTAGTTTAAACCAATTTTCGACTAGCCTTGACTTTTACTTACTGTGATAACCTAACATAATTTGTTCTTGTTGGATTACTAACTGGATCGCCGAGTTATCACATCTTTAACAACTTCTTTTTGTTCGAACTTATAAATATTTCCTTCATTTTCCTTTCTTTTGAATTTTCCAACTTTTTTCACAGTTTTCAATATTGTACACATTTCCCGACAATAAGTTAAACAATTCAATTAAACAATTATTCTTTTCTTTCATTATACGCAATACAAAGACCAAAAGCTCAATGTGAATTCGACCCGAGCAGTAAAGTATACACATCATTACGATTTTCCTGAAGAGGCTTGTTGGAGAAAAATCAACGAAACTTCATGCCTCTAAAACAGGATCAATTAGCTTTCACAATTTCGAATTTCTGCCTATACAAGTGAATTACCTTAAAAAACAGTCTTCGTAACAAAAAAATGACTATAATATTTTACATATCAAAGCTTTTCTTTTATATAAGATAAAACATAATAGCTGAGTAAAGCAAACACGTTTTATTTAAAAACTAAAACTTGTAACAGCTTCAACAACTAACTAACAACTTGGCTTCATCAGACACACTAAATCACATAAACAATACAACTTTTAGTGAGACATCTGTAATTCCTGCTTTGCCCCTGGCAGCCAATCCTGTACCGACTACACAAAGTGAATTTATAACAATCACTGGTTCCCTCTCCCCTTGTTCCTACTACATTTAAGCATTCAATACCAAAATAAGCCTTGTCCTGTAGGAATTAATTTTAAGTGATATAAGAAAATTAAGTAAATAGAAAGATGAAAAAGAAATCTGTAAAATAAATAAATAAATAAAAGGAACACTAAACTAAATATAAACAATTCCTATGTCTTGTACCAAAAATACAATTTATATTTTTATGCTCCTTAATAACTTATCCCACTGTTCATCAATTTTAAGTCCCGAGTTCCAGTTCATCGCTTTTCCACCTTCCACGTCTATAAATCTTGCTTCTTTCCATTTTATGACAGTCTTCCTGTCCAAACACTTTCACTTCACTCCAATCCACTAAATGCTCCGTGTCTATTACATGTTTGTATATAACATTTCTGTCCCTCTTCAACCTAACATCATCTTTATGTTTTTATTGGCTCTCTTAATCTCTTTCCTGTTTTCTCCACATAGCACATTTCATAATTAATGTACTGGATTCTATAAATTACTTCTCTTTCCTAAATAATTTCCTTCTCTTCTCCTCTCTTCGCTTTTCTCTTATCCTCCCCCAGCAGCCTTATGCTTCCTTTTCTGTACGTTGAAATACTTCCCATCTTCTTCAGCATTCTCTTTATCATTTTTCTTTCCTCTCCTATACTTTCAATCCCCCAGCATAGTTTCTTCTCTTCTCCATTTTCCTTTTTCTGCTCTTTTTCTCTTCCTTATCTCTTGGTCTCTCATTTATTTCTGTACTTCAACCTTCTCTTATCATATCCATTTCTTCTTAACTGCTCATGGAAGTCTTCTATGCCTTTCTCTGCATTTTCTTTTTTAATGTTGACCTGCTTAATCCTTTATTCAATGTTGCTTATGAAGTTTCTCTTCGTCGAGTAATGCACGTCACTCCTAGTATGGTAACAGCTTCCGGACGCACCATTTTTTTTACTATTCCGTGTGTATCTTTCCTTCTTTCTTCCTTATCCACATATCTAAAAATACTATGGTATCATCCTTTTCCACTTCCAACTCCAGTTCTATGCCTTTCTGTTTATCTTCAATTTCTTTTACAAATTTCTCCAACTGTCATTATGGGCCCTTCCATATCCCCAAGCAATCGTCAACATATCTACTAAAAACACTAACTTCTCACCTCCTTTTAACTGTACTTTCTTCTCCCATTCATTCATAGCAATCTCCGCCAGCACTGGACTCAACCTTGAACTTATGCTCAGTCCCCCCTTAATTCTGACCAACGTATCACCTATAACACAATAACTATTCTTATACATAGCTCTCAGAGCCTCCTTCCGCCCTTCCGCACTCCAGCCATTAATCCTATAATCCTTCATATGTTCTGTTATGCCTCTCACTAGGTTCTTTCTTCTTAAGCTCGAGAATATGGCTTTTACATCTACAGTGAACATGATTGATTTAACTATCATCTCTCTTACTTCCCTCAGTCTTCTTTTTAATTTCACGGAGTTCTTCATACTACCACTCTCCTGTAGTCCGCTTATCACCTCTGCCACCTTCTTTATCTTCTCTTCCAGCGATTAAAACATATTGCCCCTACAATCCAACACTGGTCTTAATTTCACTTTCTCCATGTGAATTTTCGAGAAGCCTTTCATCACCGGTATCCTACCTTCTTCGTAAAAGAACTAGTAAAATAGAAAACATTCAGGAGTGGCCCAATGGCGTAGTGGTAGAGTGACGGACTACAAACAAAACTGAAGATCCTAGGTTCGAGCTGCAATCCAGATAATAGAAATCTTCTTCGCCAGAGGCTTTATGATTAGCAATACAAGTTTGGCTTCCAAAGTTTCTAGTAAATTTGGAACTTGTGAACTAGCACGTTTTCAGCATTGAAATTTCAAACTTTGTGCAAACTTGCAATGCCAAATCTCGTACAAACTTTCTGTAAGTTTGGGTGGTATCTGGGATGCAGGGTGTTTCACTCGCTCTCGGCTCTGATTTTTTCTTATAACTTTCAAACCATTGTATGAAAATGAATTAAATTCGACAGTGTATGAGTAATATGATGCCTGCTGAAAGATCTCCATGTTACGAAAGATATTCCACAAAACATCGGAGATCACTGCCTCAAGATTACCTAACCTTTCCCCACCAGATTTCTTTCGATGGGGGATGCTGAAAGGAAATATAGATCGTAATACTCCACGGCCTATCATAGAACTGTAACAAAACATTCAGTGAGAAAATTAGGCTGTAACTCCCGATATGTTGGTAAACTCCTTCCATAACATAGAGACACGAAAGCAGGCATGCCTTAATGTCAATGGCATATCTTACGCACATGCTTATTAAGATAATCATACTTCTCAAATATCAAGCAAGATATGTTCATGTCAAATTTCACTGAAATATGTCCATTAGTTCCACAGTTACTTACTTACTCTAAGGCTTACGGCACTTGCAAGTTAATTGCCGTAGTAACAAACGTACTCCATAGGATTCTATCCTGAGCAAGATCAAGCCGGTTTTCATCACAAACACCCACTTGTCGAAGTTCCCTTCTAATATTATCCTCCCAACGTCGTATCGGTCTTCCCAACGGTATCTTTTAATCCTGTTTACCAACCACGATGGAATATAATCTTCATTTCTCTCCCATCCGAGCTACATCCGCGATTTCATTATTCTTCCAACATCGGGTGAGTCGTAAAGTCCGTCAAGTTCTTTGTTAGGCAGTCTCTTCGATTCTCCAGTTATCTCGTCCTGCTTCAGTCCGTATATCTTTATCAATACCTTATTTTCAAACACTTGAATTTTAGGTTTAACTGCTAAGGCCGTATTTAAACTCTCGCAACCGTAAAATATTACTGGCAGAATAACCATTCTGTATATTTTCAATTTCAATTTCCTTGATATTAATCGCAAAGTTACGATTTTCTGGATTGAGTAGAAACATGCGTTGCCCGATGTTAAGAGACTTTTATTTCTTCCGTGACCTCACTTTTGCTTGTTACATATACTCGAAAGTAGTTAAATTTGTTTAATTCCTCTATGTTCTCATTGTTAATTGTTATGTATCTATCTCCGTTATTCCCTTTGTTTCGGCTTGTTATCGTGTATTTTGTTTTCTCTATGTTTACCTGTAGACCTATCTCATCGCACGCTTCTACTAAGACATCGGCGTTACTTTGTAGTGCATCTATATCGTCCCCTATTAAATCTACATCATTCGCGTCTACGAACAGTTGTTTCAAACCTTTCAATGTTAGTTCCTTTTTGTCCTCTTTTATTTTCTGAATGTCATATTCTAATGCAAAGTTAAACAGTAATGGTGACAAGGTTTCCCCTATTTCAATCCGATGCGAATTTCGAAACTATCTGACATAATCAGACCCGTACTCTGCTTATGGAGTCGCTGAGACACATCCTCACTAGTTGAACATGCTTTTTGTTTTTCGGAATTGCAAATTGTACCAGGATATTGTAACGTTTCTCCCATTTGATAGAGTCATATGTTTTCTTAAAATTAATTAATAGCTAGTGAACAATCCCATTGTATTTCCCTTCTCTTCTTTAAGATTTGTCTCAAGGCGAAAATCTGGTCCAACGTGGAACTTTTTCTTCTAAATCCACGCTTAGGAGACTTAGCAGGATAATACTCAGTACTTTGTAACATGTTGGGGTAATGAGATTCCGCGGTAATTATCATAAAGCGATTGATAGCTTTTTTTATAAACCGGAACTATTATAGAGGTTCTCTATTCCTTTGGAAGCTCCTTCTTTTTTCCATATAGCACTTATCAATTCATGCAGTTCCTTGATTAGTGCCTTTCCTCCCGCTTTAATCAATTCGGTTTGAATATCTATTCCTGGTTATGTGAAATTTTTCAACTTCTTTACCGACATTTCGACGTCAATTTCGCTTAGTTCTGCTGTATAGATTTTAAATTCGTCTACTTTTTCTCCGTTGTGTATATTAAGCAGTTTGTCGAAAAAAAATCCACACATAGATAATTTTAATTGGATCCGCTTGAAGAGCTCCGCGTTCATTTCTAATTATCTATAATCTTGGCTGGTAACCTTTCTTGAACGAGTTTACACCTCGTATGTTATTGATCTTGCAGTTTTCTTCTATCTCCTAAATCTTGTGCTTCAGATATTTTCACTTTTTGTTTTCGAACACGCGTGTGGCGTTGCATTTCGGGTTACTTTAGTGGTTGGTATTTGGTTCGCTTTCATTACTTAGCCATCGCTGCCTTGCTTGGTTCCGTTCCTCATGAAGCTTAAGGCACACTTCATCAGACCAAGGCTTGTTTTTCTGCTGTTTCTTCTCGCCTAGACGTTAGTTCGCTGCACTCTTCAACGTATAGCGAATTATCTCGCACATCTTACTTACGTCAACGTCATTATTAACGTCATTTTTATTACTATTAAAGCCGTCTAAGATTTCAAACGTATTTGAGATTTCCAGTTGGTAATCTGCTCTTACGCTTGGACTGTCTAGTGGTAAATTTAAAGAAGATTCAGGGCCAAGAGCGAGTGAAACCTGTGTACCCTGTTACGTTGTGTACAGAAGACTTTCTCCAAAGAAGGCTTAACAAGTGCTTCATAAGGAGTTTAGATGATGATGATTATAATTGCATGGTCTAAAAATATGTAACAAACAAATAAATAATATGTAAGAGGAAAGCGGTACTATTGTGACTGTTTCCTGGCATTACATGATTACGTATTAAGAAAAACACCATCTTCTCGATTGCTTTCAAGCAACGTATAGTATTTCAATTGTCAATCCTGCCAAACTACTCGTAAATTTATATCAACTCTGAATTTTTTTTTAGATATAAAGCAGAGTCTACATATAGGCCTAATTTAATGAGTGAATCCATTAATATATATCTTCATATGTGCAGGGGCTGACTTATAAAGAAAACCGCGCTGTGTATTTTCTTGTTTCTTGTGACGTACATTTTTTTAAAATATTGTTGTTCATAAGTAATTTGGTCTCCAATATTTAAAGGGCATGTGGGAAGACAATGTTGAGAATGAATTGTTATATTACGTTAAGAAAATTCATTCTGCCTTGCCGGCACATGCGGCTTCCCAGAAATAAATTGCCAATATGCTGCCATCTGTTGTTTTTAACTTGAACTCTTTCTACAATTCAGCTCACGTGAGTGTCACCATTGTATTTCTGTACTCAACTTTTTTTTTTTTTTTTAAGTTTCCATTGCCTTATGGCGAACATTTTGGCTCTTTCTCGAAATTTCAAACTTGTCTTACGGCCCTAAAACCCCCGAAAAATCTTGCCTTACGAACCAATTTTTGGTTTCGGCTTCCGTGCACAGAATGTATTAATGTAAATTTTTTGTCCTTCGAGATGTTTTAATGAATGGTACAGTCACGGAAGTAGCAACTGCGTGAGTTGAATAAAAGCTAGCATTAATTCTTTTGTTTTTAAAAATAAATTATATTTATGGGCCAGACAGGCAGTTATGACTAAGCCGTGACATGTCTGAGAAATGATATATATGCCTGAGGCTTAGCCTAAAGGGTGTCTATCTAGTCCACAAATATAATTTATTCCAGTACTTTCATGATTATACAAGCAAAGGAATAAGATGATAGAAGATTTTTTCATATACCTTACAACGTAAATTTTGGATCTTTTATGAAATTTCAAACTTGTCTTACGGGCCTAAAGGTCTCGAATTTTTTGTTTTACAAACGACTTTTTACTTTTGAGAATCAGTCCACAGAAAATTTCGTTGCATTTAGTTCTTAGGTACACTATGATGTGAATTTTGAAGCTTTTTCCAAATGTCTGGAGATAATTCTCCGATGTGACATGTAAAACAAAGTAATTCTGAAATCAGTTTCCGAGCCACAAGAGATAAAGGCGTCAGATATTTTGCATTTGATGATTTTTTTTTTTTGCATGTGCCAACTCCCTGTCCAGTCATGTTCTCGCCAGAGAGAAATTTTAAAGAGTTTCTGCAATATTTGAAAAGCTCAAATTGTAATTTTATTTGGTAAGTATTTGTATAAATTCGGTACTAAAGTATGATTTGTGTATTCCTGAAAAATTCTACGTTATTCTCATATTTCTGCCCTGTCCAATATAATGTCTAACAAATGCCATCCAAAGGCAAAAAACCGTATCTGCAAATTTGACAGAAATTCAATTCATATATTCTACTTGGTGTTAACCCAATTTGTACAATTTTGCAGATACGGATTTTTGCCTAAGCACGACAGACCTTTGTCGAAAGACAAAAAGCCGTATCAAAAATATTTGACCGAAATTGACTTCATAGGTTCTACCTTTTATTAAACAACTCTATTTCGGTCGAATGTGCAGAGGCGGTCTTCTGCTTTTGGCCCCCACGACCGACTATTCTGACTAAAGTTTTTCAGGTTTTCATTCAGTTTAATCAGGTAAATACCGTGATGTCCTGTTTAGTAAGGGCCTTGCCGTTACCATTCTCATCCTCTACTTTTCGCCATACCGTCCTGAACCAGAGACGCCTAAGATCATAAATTGAAATAAATTCATCATAGCACTAGCTATTTCTAACAATGCAGGACCTTATATACCCGCTTTGCCCGTCCGTTCCTCTATCCGTGTGAAAATAATATATTTATTAACGTGTTGGGCCGGGACATGATTAAGATGTCGTTAGAAATGTCATTTTTACACTATCTCAGATCCGCCGGAACCGTCTTGATCGGTGTAGTGAGTCCTGAAATAGAGGGGGTATCCAAGTATTACAATGTTGTCCTATGCGTAGTATACCGGGTGCAATAGGTACACGAATGCGTGCTAGTCTATAATGGTAGCACTTAAGTCAATTTGGAAAACGGTGTAGTAAAGCACGTGTAGATGTTTGTGACACCAAAAATGGCAATGATGTTCAATTTTCAGTTTGTCGTGCTCCGAAATACGAATTTTCCCAGCAAACTGGCTGACTGTATTACTATGGTACTAAAGGACCTTTGGAGCCTTTGCAATTGTCAATAGACTCGCAGTGCTTACTTTTTTCTCTTCAGCATTGGTTTCTCGGTATATGCCATACATTTAGAAGCGCTAAATACATGCTGGATACACTATCCTTCTGCTGTAAGTACATGTTAGTTGTGAGTGCCGACCGATTCGGCATTGTACTGAGGGGATTGGAGCGACGTCGTCCTGCCCCCTCCCCCCATACACAAACTGCGTTTCAATTATCTCATCAGTGGTTGTAGAACTAACATTGAAACTTGGCAACGTTTAAGCGTAAACGGAGCAAAGATATTGAGCTAATTTTGAGTGCCGAGCGACTCGTAGTTGTAATTGCCGGGGACTGGAAGGACGTTATCTTGACCTGCAGAATGAGGTTCGACAATCACGAAAGTATCTATAGAACAAACATCGAAACTTTTTAACGTAGTTGCACAAACGCAACACAAACGATTGAGTTAGTGTCGAAAGTGCTGCCCACCATCTAAAAATGTGGTTCACTAATCTCGCAAATGCTGGCAGAACAAACGTTGAAACTTGGCAACTTATCGAGTAATCGAGTTAGTTTTGAGTACCAAACGATCCTGGCAACCACAATGACGTTTCATTATGTCGAAAGTAATTGTTTAACAAATATTGAAACTTGGAAACATTTTAACACAAACGCAACTCAAAAGGTTGAGTTAACTTTGTGCGCCGAGCGACTCGACATTGCATGTGGGAAGGCTGTAATGGCATTGTCCTGCTCCCCCGCTGAACGAAGGTGCATTACCTGAAAAGAATTCTTATTATAGCGAGTAGATCTTTTTCACATTCATAAATAATATTAATCTTTCTCAACGAATTAGGCTTCGATTTTGACCTACGATGTCAATAAGTTTATAGTAGTGAGGCTACTTATCTAAAAAAACATTTGACGTATTTCGCTGCAAATCCTTTTACATTTCAGAATGCCCCAACTGGCAACTGCGGACTTATCCTCTGCGCTTCATGGTTGAACTACACAATCGTAGTTACAACCTAATTTAACATGATCTTGAGTGATTTCGTAAAATTACGTACATGCTGTAAGTAATATTTCATCGGGACAAACGCAGAACCAACGAATGAAATACAGGGAAACTTCCCATAACGGACAGTTTTAATTTCCCAGGCAGAGTAGCATTTAGTCTTATGGAAAAAAACTCTCTAAAAACGGATACGGATACCTTGATAATGCTTTGCTTTAAAGCAAAAACCTCTCTATAGCGGACGAGGCGAACATGTGCTGTTCTACTTCAAATACTATGAGATCTGTCATCATATTATCGAGAGAAAGTGAAGACAAATGAACGCTTAACTTGAAGATCGCAAACAAAGAGAATCATGAGTTCTAAAAAATATCAACCTGGAACAAACACAACAATAATAACAAAACGCAGTGAATATAACAAAACTCAAATACAAGTAAGAAGAAAATATTTAAAACTAGTAGCGCTGGTACACATTATTATCCTGCACTATTAAAAGTTTTCCGAAACATTCCTGGAAACAACTAGCCAATCATAGCTCTCTGCAAATTTCCAGTAACTAGGTTAATAGAAACACTCCATCATACGAGAGTACTCGTATTATTTTCCGGAATACTGGAAGCAAGAGAAGCTTGAGCTAGATTTGAACACAAGCTGTTCAGTAAGAAGTCCAGCGTCTTACCGACCGGACTAAATTGCCATAAATAAAAATTACTAGATCAAAACAGTATTGATGGTCAGAAGTTTGTTCCTTAAGTTGATCTCACGACTTTGTGATGTCACGTACTCCCGTATGAGGATTACACACTTCAGGTGTGGTGGTAATATAATGCTCTCGGCGAATCAAATAATTTTAAAGAAAAATATCGATATATTTATATTGAGTTTAGATCTATATTCTACTACATTGGTCAACAGCCAAAATGTGTATGACTTGTAACCACTATTTCTTTAGTGATTCGATGTCGCTGAATCAAAAAATGACCCTCATTTTACTTTATTGGTTCGTGTTTAGAACAAACACAATCGTCTCCTCTGGTTTCATATTTCCCTATGGAATGAATATATTATTGAATAATTATATGGCAGCTCTGTAGTTCCGTATTAAGTTAGGACTTAACGAAAAATTTTGTGAATGTACTAATAAGGGTTGTGGAAGTCTCAAGCAGTGGTGTTTCTTTGCGTTGTGATAAGTGTGATTTTTGTGTATTTTGATCAGATGGTAGTCTTTAAAACATAATGTAAACGACATATTCCAGATGCGCAAAAAACCTGGAACACATGGCAAATTCGTGTAATGCATTTCGCAAGATTTTTTCGTTGACGTTCAACGAATATAAACTTTACAAAGTGAAGATACAGTTATTTGAGCGAAGATAAATTTAATGCAATTAATTTGAATCTAAAAGGTGAACTCTGATAGTTCATTTTGGGGCGGTTTCTCTAAAGCAGGTTTCCGAGATAGCAAGACCTTGTGACCTGAAATTACCTGAAATTATACTTTAATGACTACATTTTGACAATAATGTTTTAACAACAACAGTTAAATTAGCAGTTACGCGAATACTATTCAATTTAAAGTAATTAACGTCAAGATGTTTTAGCGGGATCACCCAGCCTTTGTCAGAAGCACTGGCAAATACAAATTAGAGTAATTTCCATATTCATACCTGGAAATAATAGAAGATATCTGAGATGTTGAATTGATTATCCTCTGCAGACTAAGTTCGTTTTAGCACCTGTGAGCTTGTGAGATATCTGGATTATAGTCGACGCTCAAAACCAATAAGCAGATCGAAGCAATACTATCGAAGTGAAACGGTGGAATCGAGAGAAACGAATGAAAAAGGAGTGAGGTCTGATCGGTCTTTATATTCTTCCTACAAGGCTATGAACACATACGCAAAGTGCTGCTCTGATGTAGGCTTTCCTAAGAATTTATTTTCGTCATTGGAGACAGAAGGTTGTGTTCCCATCAAAAAGCTCTGGTTAATTCGTTTTAATGGGAATATCATTTGTTTTGAAATCAACCACAGATTTCAGTGCGTTGGAACGTGCTTCTCTGTCGATCCTTACTCAAACATGCGACTGAGTTTATTTCCATTTTCTAATACAATCTATATTAGTAATTTTAAATAATAAAAATTTTAATATTTCAATTATTTTGTCTAATTTTAAATGCTTCCATTGCTAAGGAGGATCATATCATCTTTTGACTTTCAAGGAAAATGTTACATGGAGTAGTGCAATGTACTGCATCATTAAAAATTTATTTTGATTTAAATCTGTAAAGTAAATTTCAAAATTAAATTATATTTTAAAGAATAGCAATGCATTTAAATTAGAATATAAATATAAGTGGTTAAACTATGTTAAGAATACACAATGATTTCGTAAAACACCTTTTTGAAAAATGTTCAATATTCATAAAATGTCTTTTCCGTATTTTTGTTGAATTCACAAAATCGCTTAATATTGACTCAAAACAAATTGAATATTGAAGTAAATATTAAAGTTCTGAAATAATTTGAATGAAAAAAGTTTTCTTTGGCATTTACAGTCATCGCACTAAGATTTACTGTTCTTTTATGTCACTGTCCTTGAACGTTCATTATCTGTTAAAAAGTCACTATATGTGACTTTAACATACACAGCGCTGAAGGATTTGTATACCGCTAGATTTGCAGAAAAATATAGTTTTTTGTTTCGAAACGTTCGAAATTTATTACGATGTGTAACGTTTGTGACATTATTCACTGTTCATTAAATTACATACAACACAATATGAAGAAAACGAAAGTGTTTTTAAAGTTGTTCAGAGTTCCTGGTGAAAATTAAAAAGTCTCGCTAGTCGAAGCATTGTGGTTAATGTCCAAATTGAAATTGTTCAGTTCGAAGAATGAAATGAAAGTTCAAATTATGTTCGAAGAAGATAAGTTAGTAGCACAATATAGTGGTATAGTGAGATAGATAATAGTTCTATTTGCAGAATATCGGTGAGTATTACACTGTTGTGAGATCGAATTTTTGCATGTTATTGGCATAGTTCAAAATGTTTGTAAAAAATTTTAAATTCAAAACAAATAGGCAGTGTAGTATTCGTTGGCAAAATGTAACCGAAAAGTGTTTTTAATCCATTTTCTGACACAAATTCATTAATAATAATCGCTTAAATTACTTAAAGAATGCAAAGTACACGTTTGGAAGTAACATCTCGGATAGACGAAGGATACTTAAAGAATGATAGGAATTAATTTTGAACACTTGTTGTACACTTTTGGGATGGTAGATAAAACACTTACGATCACTTTCGAATCACAGGGAGATTCACAAACATGTCACTTGAAGTTCTTGAAAAGTGTCGGAAAAAGTTATTTTCTTTTTAAAATTGCCCTAAAAATAGTATGTTTGAAGAATCTTGATGTTACATCTTGATTGAAGTTCGAAAAGTTGATTGAAGGCCAAAGTTCTTGCTATCGAATTTTTAAAAAATGGCGATTAACCAATATTGAAGAGCGGTGTAAAGTTTAAGTTTATTTTAAACTTTGCAAATATCCTTAAAAACGTATAACTTTCAATATGTGGAATTCGAATGTTTGCTGTACTGAGTCTTTAGACAAAAGTTTGAGCTTTAGTAGTTCACATAGTACCTGACTGGTATTCTACTTTTAGGGACAAGATAAATTGAAAAATAGAAGAGAAATAAAGTAGAAAAATAGAGGTGAAATACAGAATTATAATTAATAATAAAATAATACTTGAGTTGTACTGGAGTCCTAGAATTTTAAGTTAAATGTCAACATATTGCTAAAAAATTGAAATTTATTTTGTATGGTTATATATTAATAATCTCTTATAAAATGGAAAAGTGAAACTAAAATGTGTTATGATGACTATATACTGGATATACGAGTATGTTGTTTTCAAAAGCAAACAATATTGTAATAATAACAATAATAATAATAATATCGTAGTAGTAGTAATAAATCAATATATTTTTATATAATTTTTCTTCTCTCTCTGCAAAATATACTTCTGCATTCACGCCCATATACTCTTATATCTCTGTTGCATTTCTGGAACGTGGATTGAATTACTTTTGAGCTTCGCATAAGCATGAATCAACCCTAAAGTTACGATCAAGATGTTCCTTAAGATAGCTCAGGTCTTTTATGCCGTGAGCGGGATGACGCTTGATCACTTCCACTAAATACTGACCTGAAGTGTTGCGTCCCAGCAGACTTATATCGAACTTGTTAAAAAATTGAATTTTGTTAACAAATTATTGTCTTTTTATTTAATGCATTTATCTTGTTTTCCTTTTTTGTTTAGCATTTATTTCCTTTTTTAACATTAAGAAAAATTAACATTAAGAAACAATGAAATAGTAAGTATCATATTTCATAATCAACAACATAACTAATTATTCTCGTAATTATTCCACCATTACATTATCATCATTGGTTTATCACAATCATCATCACAATTAGTTCATCATTATCATCAAATTATCACAATTCATCGTAACATTATCATGTCAGTTAAAGTATTTAACTTATCTTCAAAAACTGATTAGAACGTTACATTATTTTCATTTCATTCGCTTGTTGTCAATATAACTATGAGACTTTTCATAGCAACACATTACCTTCCTTTTCTTTTAATTTTGAATTTATTAGCATTCCTATTACAAAAACTAAATTTCCTGAAAATCGGTTTTACTATGAAATTACGTATGAAGAAATGCTGTCGTCTCTCTATCTTTACAGATTCATTTCTCCCATTTGGTTTCTGCCTTTTTTCTAATCTGCCTTCGAGATTTGAACTATCGCCTATATGTTCTTAGCATCATCTCATAGCTACTGTTTCTAATTTTGTTATACTGATCATCAAATGTCTCCTCATTGCTAAGGATGTGATACATTCAGACTTGCGATAAGATATATCCTTTTGATATTGAGTACTATAACTATTTAAAAGATAATGGGGGACATTACATAAGTCAAAGAATACTATTTCTCGGATTTTCCTCTTGTTAGCTTTTTCATTAGTGAAATCCAAATTCAATGTGGATTCACGCTTTTGTCATGTTTTATTTTCTTACTTTTCCTATACTGCCGACTTTTCAATTTACTTCCATGTCCACTCAATCTCGGTTTCTTAGATTTCTTATTCACTACTAACCGTGCAATGGTTTTTGTCTTATTATCTTTGATTTTAAACTTCGCTTGTTCACCTTTTGTCTTGACTATGAAAACCTGTTGTATGTTATCCTCCTTGCAATATTTCATTTTTTTCTGTTTTGTCTTCCTACCACGACTTTTACGTTCAATATTGATTAGAGTACTTTTAGCAGTCTTTGGTTTCAAAACAAGAATTCCTCGTTATCATCATGTCTTTGATCCTTTTTATCCGTTGAGTTAGTCTCTGAAATTTTTTCTACATCAAATCATTCCTCTGTGATTAGGTCATCTTGTTGAGTACTTCTGACTTTCACATTTACTCTTACTCGCTTCGTTGGAATTTCTTTGTTTTCTGCAAGCGATCTCAGTGTCCCTTTTATATTTCCTAACATTATCACTTCTTCCTAAACATGGTTACTCTTTACCTTATCACTTGTGACTACTTCACTTGAGATTTCTTTCGTATTTCTTATCATCTCTAGACACGTTTCATTCACAACACCTTCTTTGCATACCTCATAGTTCCCTTGTAACAGTGAATGATCATGAATTTCAGTATTTTCCTTGTCAGTAATTACTATGCCAGTACTCGGATACACAGCTTTAGGCTTTATATTGACACCATCAAGTTTAGATAGAAATTCTTGTTGTTTTCTGGCAATTACTTCTTCTCTTTCTTGTACCTTTTTTCTCAAAATTTCTTTGCAACAATTATCTTCATTAGTTTTGTTGTTCTTCATGGACATATCCTCACCGTTTCTTCTTTACCATATCAATCTCAATATTCAATGGTTTAACTATTTGATAATCTGTAATCTCCGTTTGTGCTTAATGACATCAATTAATGTCAACTTCCATACCTGTAGCGTTTATTCCCTTGTTTTAATCACAATCACTTAATGCAACTTGCTGAAGATCCTGTTCTTTCACTAGTAATTCATCTTTAGAGTTTTCAGATAATATCACTCTCTTAGTTACATATGTTTCATTCCGACAATCTTGGCTATTTAACGCTAACTTATTGCGAAATTCTTCCCATTCCATTAAATGTACCGTATGTTTTTTTCCATTCCTGAATACTCTGAAAATCCTCCTTCACATTAAGACTTTGAAGCTTTCTTCTTACTAGTATCTTCTCCTTTAGTCAAATCTGCCCCTGAACGATGTGACGTCATTTTTGTAATAATAATAATAATATTGTAGTAGTAGTAATAAATCAATATATATTTATATAATCTCAATATAATTCTTCTTCTCTCTGCAAAATATACTCCTATATCAACGCCCGTAGACTCTTATATCTCAGTTGCATTTCTGCACCGTGGATCATAATACTTTTGAGCTTCGCATAAGTATAAATCTATGCTAAAGTTATGATCAAGATGCCCCTTAAGATAGCCCAGGTCTTTACTGCCGTCTGAAGTGTTTCAACGCAGCAGATTTAAACCAATGAACGCTGGATACAAGAAAACAAAGGTAATTCAAATGTCAAAACTTTAATCTATAAAATTCATATGGTCTTAATTAAAAGACCAAGAACTCTGTGTTGTACAACCTGCACAATGTCTATAACACAGATTTATGAAAGATTTTGCCAGTCTTGAAATCACAAATTTCAGCATAAAGGTAACATCAAATATAATTTCTTTAAACATCATTTATTTAACAATATAAGCATTAAAATCTTGATAAAAAAGTTGCTTCGCTCATTGTTCAAACTCCATTAAAAACTTTTTCTCTCGACAACAACTACCATCTTTTTAAATTTGCTAAAAAAATCCTACATCTTGACAGAAATGTAGACTATCTATTAAATACATATTGAATCCCCAATGAATCTCAAAGTAAAATTAAAATATCTTGTATTTCCAGCATGTAATACACCTATAGCATAATTGCCCCCGAATTTGTTAAAAAAATAGTTTTGTTAATTTAAACAAGTGATTTGTTTTTATTTTACGCATATTTTTTCTTTATCATTTTTCTGTTTCTCTTTTTAACATTAACAAAAACATAATTGTTGAAACCATATTCAATTATCAACAACATAATACTAGATAATTATTCTTGTAATTATTCCATCATTACATTATCATCGGTAATTTATCAGAATCATCGTCATAATCTATCACAAGTTCATCATCATCAAATTTTACAATTCATCATAATGATTTCATCATAACATTATCATGTCAGTCAAAGTATTTAACTTATCTTCAAAAAATTATTAGAACACTACACTATTTTAATTTCTTTCACTTGTTGTCAATACAACCACGAGATTGTTCATACAACACATATTACCTTCCTTTTCTTTTAATTTTGAATTTATTAGTATCGCTACTACAAAAATTATATTTCCTGATAATCGCTATTATGATCAACTTACGTATGAAGAAATTCGGTCTTCTCTGCTCAATATTCACCCATATCCTTACTCCCATTCGGTTTCTGCCTTTTTTCTAATCCTCTTCTTAGATCTAAAACACTGCTTATACATCCTTTTCCCCAACCTATTGTTCTTGTCTTCTCTCATAATCCTGGTCATCTAAAATCTCAGTACTATTAATGAATATGCATTTTCGTTTACTATACGCTGCATCTTTCTGATACTGTGCACCTAGACCATTTAACAGGTAATGAGAAATATTGCATAGATCAGAGCGCACTATTTATTGAATTCGCATGCTGCTTCTACGTACTTTCCTCTTGTTTGCCTTTATACTTGTAAAATCAAGATTTAAAGGGTTACTCGACAGAGGATTAACATCTTTGGTAGCCTACTTTTACGGTACTGCCTCTTTTTTAATTTACTACCATGCCCACTGGATCTGGTTTTCTTTGATTTCTTGTTATTTGTAGACTTTGACATCATTTCCATCTTATTCTCGTTGTTCTTAAATTTTGACTCTTGATCTCTTCTTTATATTTTACAACCTTCTGCAGTGTATCTTTCTTACCATCTTCCGTACGATTCCATTTCTTCCTTATTTTCGCACCACGTCATTTACGCTTGTCATTTCTTAGAGTAATCTTATCTGTCCTAAATTTACGTAACGGAATGTCATCATCATCGCCCATTTTGACATATTTTCCATCTATTTTTGTATTCTTGTTCTTATTTTCCCTTCCCCTATACTTACATCATCTTGCTGCACATTTACTCATCAAACATTAACTTTCAACCTTTATCGATGTTTCATCTTTTTTCATTCCTTATACTTACTCTTTTTGGATTTTCTTTCATTGCAACTACTTCCTTGATACATTCATCGTTTTTATCATCACTTCTCATTGCTTTCTTTGGATTTTCTTTCATTGCAACTTCTTCCTTGCTAGGTTGATCCGTTGACTTTGTCATAATTAACCTTTTCATAACATCCTTCAACTTTTCCATAAATTCTATTTGTTTCTTCGCTACATCATCTTCCAATCTTCTGACTTTTTCCGACAATATCTCTCTCCAAGTACTTTGTGTAACCACCTTCCGTACGACAACTGACCTTTTGCTTTTTCTATCTTCCTCACTCGTTCAGAAACATCCTTCTTGTGCATACTTTTAGTATCGTCACACATTTCCAATTTCGTGAGTTCATTTTGCCTACTATATATTGTAATCTCTGCAACGTTGTTCACATCATGACAGCAATTATCCACTTCTATATTTTGCGTATCTTTTATCTGGTTTGCTGACAATAATTCTTTTCCTTCAACCATCTCACTTTCTTTACTTTTAACTTTCCCTGCTTTTTTATAAAACACTACTTGTACTGTGTAAGTGTTTTCTTGATTCACTTCCTGATGGATTGATAACATCCATAGACTGACTTTTATTTCTACTCCGAACTGGTGTTCGTAGTTCTTCATCGAATTTTTTTACTTGTATCACTAAATCTTTAGTTGCATTTTCAAGACTTTGATATCTTGTTTCTCTTTCTTTAAACCTTTCTTCTTTTTCCCTTCTTCTTAAATCCTTCTCCTCCTTTTATCCGTCTTCTTTCCTAATCCTTTCCTTTTGTTCTTATCTCTGAGCATTTCCATCATATTGGCTTGATCTGATCGGACATTGTCCTTCACTCCAGCATCGTGAAGTTGTGATCCCTGGAATACTTCGTCCGTTGAATGTACAGCATGTGTTTTCATTACTGATCCCTGCAAATTCTCCTTCACTTTAAGACTTTCTTCTTAATGGTATCTTCTCCTTCCTTTAGTCAAATCTGCCCCTGAATGACGTGACGCCATCTTTGTGATAATAATAATAATTATTATAAATATCGCAGTAGTAATAAATCAATATATTTTTTTACGTATAATCTCAATAAATTTCTTCTTCTCTCTCTGTAAAATATACTCCTATATTCACGCCCGTAGACTCTTATATCTGAGTTGCATTTCTGGACAGTGGGTCATAATACTTTTGAGCTTCGCATAAGCATGAATCAATGCTAAAGTTACGATCAACATGCCCTTAAGATAACCCAGATGTTTACCGCCGTGCGCGGGACAACGTTTGATCACATCCACAAAAATGCTGGCCTGGAGTTTTGCAGCCCAGCACACTTAAATCAATGAACGATAGATAGAAGAAAACATAGGTAATTCAAACATCACAACTTTAATCTATAAAATTCATATGGTGTTATTTAAAAGACCAATGACCCTGTGTTTTACCACCTACACAAACTCTATAACACAGAGTTACTACATACATAATTTCGCCAGTCCTTAATTCACAAATTATAACAGAAAAGTAGCATCAAATATGTCTTTAAAACATCATTCATTTAACAATAAAATCATTAAAATCTTTATAAAGAAAATTGCTTCGTTCATTGTTCAAAGTTCATTTAAAACTTTTTCCCTCAACAACTATTATGTTGGTTCTGGTCCAATTAATGGTGCATTCGGCGTATATGATGTTAACATCCTGAAGATAAGCTGATAGGCGAAGAAACTTTGCATGACATCTACTTCTTGCCCTTGTACCCACTGTATATATAATAGGTGCACATTATTTTTAATAGAACTCTTGTACTGTAAAGAACAGGGTAGTCATGCACTTGAAGAATTATAAATTGAAACATTTAACAAGCTTATGGTTGAATTTTGTTAGTAGTTTACTTCAATGCTATGAACGTTCATAAGTTGACATGCCAATATAAACTACTTCATGCACTTTATACCCTTGTATCTAACATGCAAGGTATAAATAATAGTTTATTTCACTTGTTTTAAAGTTGGTTAAAAGTGTATAAGCAATAGGCAGTAAAGGTGGAATAGATGCGTTTAGATTGTTATGCATAGAAAACTAACATATAACAACTATTAACAATGTTCAACAGTAAGTAACACAACAGTACAAATTAGTACAAAAAGACAAAATACATAAGTAAAGCAAATTATTGTCACAGAACAGGGGTCCCTGAAAAGGATAGAATAAGCAAAGATATAATTAAAGATTTTATCAGGTATTAGATTAGATCAAGTTTAGAAATAGTTAAATGTTAATTTTTTGAACGCACGAAGCTACATAAAATGTACCCAGTTTAGAGGTTAGGTTCACTGATTAACATTTTAATTGATAACAGCAGAGTTTTATACGTTTTTAGAAGGGCTTTTAATAGTTTTCTACGCGATGCTTCATATTTGGAGCATTGAAAGAAAATATGATCCAGATCTTCAATGTAAATGTTAGATACACAATTACAAAATTGAGTATCGACAATATTAATTTTGTGAAGATAAGTGTTCGTGGTCATGTGTTGAAATTTCATTTTAGTAAAAAATAGTAATTTCTTGTCTTGGTGCTTTCCAACCAGTAAACCACGGTTTGTGAAGTTCTATGTCAATATGTGGTTTATTTAATTGCAGATTGAGAGCTGTAGTTGAGTAAATCCAGTCTAACCATTGCATTCTGATCTTTATTTTTACTGAACAGAGTAGGTCTGCCCATGGTAACTTGATGTCGTGAGTTCTAGGAAGTATCCTAACGGGTCGGTAATATTATTAAATCGTGAATAACTGTGGGCCTTTATCCAGACCACATAAATAATGCGTTTTTTACTCATTAAAATATAAAGGACGTCTAAAGAATTAATTACAAAAGGATTGGTTTTAAATAATTTGAAGTCTGGGTCTCGTAGGCCTTGAGTAGCAGCCTGCGAATCTGACAATTTTAGGATTTTATGCGATTTTAACTTTAGCGAATAGCTAAGAGAATAATGTCGAAAAATTCAGATGTGAAAACAGAAGTTTCTTTAGTAAGTCATCGTTGTTCTCTGTATTGATTAGTAGGGTCATATATGGTGGAGGTGGTCGCCTCTTCTGATTTCGACCGGTCTGTAAAGATGTAATGAAAGTCTGGCCATCTTCTATACTACTATATTATAGTAGTCTTGTATATTATTATTATCTGGGATGGAAGCATCTATTCGCGGGAAATTTGTAAAATTTAGTGTAAAAATTGAGTTACTAAGTGTGGTAAGAACTAGGTGAAGTTCGTTCTGTAAATCAACGTATATATTTTATACCAAATATTAGCTCTAGTATGAGGGCCAATCCTTTGATCGCGTCTGTTACGATTGTAAAATTCTATTATTTCATCTTTATATTTATGTGATACATTTTTAGTAGTAGATTTATATTTTAGTACGGATTTAGCAGAAATCAAATTTTTCCTAGAATGGAAAGGGAATTCGCCGGATTCTAAGTAAACGAAAAGGTTAGGAGAACTCTTCATTATACCTAAACTACGCCGTAGAAACTTTCTTTCGACAACTTCAATCTGGTTGATTTGTTTGTCATATTGCTACAAGCAATAAATGAGTATGCCAAAATGCTACGAACATAAGCTTTGTACAAAAGTAGTAAACAGGAGGGTTGAGCCCCCCATTTGGTTGTTGCAATGACTCGGAAGGTTGTAGATTTTTTCGGCTTTTATAATTATTTACTTTATATGAGAATTTCAATTTAATTTTGATTAAAACCATGTTCCTAACTATTTAACTTGGTCTGAAATCTCTATCTCTGTTAGTTTGTTACGCCTAAGATTTAAAGGAATGTTATGTTTAGTAAAAATTAGATTTTTCGACCTATATTTTTAGATATATCTGTTTCAGATGACTTTTGATACCTTGAATTTCCTTTTCGAATGCTCGAAATTCCATTACGGAGTGATTAATTGGATAGTAAAGCAACGTAACGTCATCGGCATAAAAGTAGTTTGCTTTTGTGAGTCTCAAGTTTCACTAAATCAGCTAAATATATAGCAAAAATTAACGTACTGATACTACTTCCCTGCGGAATTTCGTGATTTGCTGTACATGTTTTTAAACAAAATTCTAATCTTACGTGACTTTAGGAACTTCCAAAAAAGTAACATAAAGAAGTTGTTAGAAACCTTTAAATGTTATAGTATTTTAAGAACGTGTGCTACATTAGTAGTTGGATATGCAGATACTACATTCAAGAATGCAGCATACACTGACTTATTTTAGAAAGGCGCTTTGCACAGCTAAGGACACCGTCTTTAGTCCGTTCTGTACTGAGAGATTTTTTCTAAAACCTATAATATTTTTCGGAAGGTAATGGGAGGCTTTAATATACCACTCTAATCTTCTGAGTTCACGTTCAAATAATCTACCTAAACACGGAAGCAGTGTGATTGGTCTGTAAGATGTTGCTAACAGTGGGTTTTTTCCTTACTTTAATAACAGTATAATAATATGTTTAGATCAATTTTCCGGAAAATTAACTTCTTGTAATATTCTATTAAAAATATTTATTAGAGCTGTTATGGCAATTGGAGAGAGAAGTTGTAAAACTCCATAAGAAACTAAGTCGATTCCGGGTAACTAATTCTTTTATTTTGCTACGAGGAAACTAATTTCGTACTCCAAAATGAGAGTTTTAAACGCCTGAGCTTGTTTCGAATGAGAATTAAAAGACAACAATTTCTCTGGTGGAGAAGTTACGACTGGTAAATTATTTATCAGTATGCTATTTACAATATCCTGTTTGCCAGGGTTTGTTTGTTACTTGAATCTTGCTAGAATTCAGTTTTACTACGTTACGGACGATCTGCCACATCCGTGAAATTTTAGTGTTAGGTGAAACGGTTGCACAAAAATCTTGTCATGCATTTCTTTTAGTATTAAGAAATATAAGTTTGGAGATTTCCACTGTACGTTTAAGTTTGTACTAATTTTCTTGAGTAGGTTGTCTGATGTAGGTTTTTTACTCTAGGTTGAGATTATTTTCCGCATCATTACATTCCCTGTTCCACCAATGTAGTATGTGTGATTTACGTTTTACACTGGTCTTTGTAGATGGGCAAGTTCGAGTAAGTGAGGAATTTAAAATATGAACAAACTCTCATAGTTAATTTCGTTAACATTATGTTGTGAAAATAGGAAAGTAGATACTATAGAAAAGATCACCCAGTTTCATTTGTTTTCATTTCATTTGCGAATAGATAGAATTTAAACAGTATTTGAACCATCGAAAGAATCAGTAATAATTCATGGCGCGTGATCGTTTGTACAAAGATTCTCATAAGTTAGCCAGAAAATTTTATGCGCGTGAGAAGAAGAAACCAGAGTCCAATAAATTACACTTGGAGAATTACCGTTTTGAGGAAAATGCGTTTTTTTTCACTATTAATAAAGGAGAGATTATAAGCATCCAACCTTGTTCTAAAGTCTTACCTAAATTATCTGAATATAAGTCGCCCAAAAGTATTAAATGACTGTTCGGGTCCCCTGTAAAAATTACAGGATGTGAAAATTGGGAGCTTAGTTCAGAAAGTTCAAGAATTGTGTGTGAATTATTGTTCGACGGTATATATAAGCTAACAATGGTGAATAAATTATTGTAAAATTTAGTCTGAAAGGCTAAAGCTGTGAACAACAAATAAATCAATGATACGGTTAATTGGCACTTCTTTGAACATGACAGTTTCATGAAAATATACTGCAAGCCCAACTTAATCAGTGTGATAGGAGATAAAATATAATTGTAACTACGTATTCGCAAAACGTATAACAATAAGATATTGTGTGAATTTCCGACGAACAAAGGTCATCTGGTTTGTCATCTAAAATTAAGGAGAGAATGTGACATTTTATGGGTATGAAATACTATATGTTCCACTGTACAATTTTGCCCATAATTTGTTAAAATATTCGAGAAAGCTCAACGAATATATCCTTTAGAGTATGCGTGATGTTATGTGAGATCTAAGCTAGTTAATTCCTGTTCAATAGATTGACCTATGTTAACCAGTTGGGTGACATGATTTAAAGCATAGCTTAGTTTGTTTATATCCGCGTGGAAGCAAATTCTTTATGTAACGTCTCAAATAAGATGTAATAATTCTACTATTAGATCTTTTTGATTTGTTGCACTTTGTAATAACTTATTGATTAATATATACGCATTGTCTAGAAGATCTTCTATGTTCGTTAGGTGTTTTGACACGTTGTTATTCCGTTACCTGACTCCACAGTACGGTGTTGAATTGTAGGTAACGGGGTTATATGTATTAAATGCTGAACTCTGAATAGATTTAGACGGGGTCAAAGAAGGTACTTGTACATTATTATTGTTAATTTGTTGTATTGATAAGGAGCGAAAGTCTGGAGGAAATTTGCCTATGTGCTGTTTAAAAGTAGGGTCAGAAATTGGTGGAACAAGTTTCCAGCAACCCTTGTACCTGGAATTTCTTCTAGGCTAATCTACAAAGGGTGAACGAGAGTTAGATGGTGTACCACTATTGTGAGTCATTGTATTTGTTGAGACCAAATTGCTATGTTAGATCTAGATAAGTTGGTGTTAGCCAGTGTTGGGAACCTACGTCACTGTAAATTAATTATTAGTGTTCCTGTTAGAGAAGAAAAAACATTGGAGGTTACGGTTCTCATTTAATACCTTACTGTATGCTTCCCGAAATGAAAGGCCATATACTGCTCGTTCACGAGCTAACTCACGAATCACTTCTCGGTACGGGCATAACTGATCTTACTCACTATGAGTGGTCAAACAAACACACATTTTGGAGCCTCGGTATATTCACCTTCATGTACAGTGAGGTTACATTTCTCACAGAGCTGCTTAGATTTACAAACGGAGGTAGGATGATTATAACGCATACACTTAGCAACATTGAACAATTAATCTTAATCTTAGGACGTACATCTAACCTGACGTACTGTCTGACATATTGTTGGGGAGGAAATGACGTTGAAAAACCAGATGTTCTAGTGTGGTCGGTACCCGTTTGAATGTTTTATCAGCTTGTTGTACTGCTTTAGTCCTCTCTTATAAACGCACTACTTTGCAGGCCGGATCAATACCCATGGCGATTTCAGCTTCTGACTTATCCATATCTACCCTGTAAACAACAGCATGTTTGAAAACTAGAGACTTAGGGATATGTACCTTAATTTGGAATGTGCCCAGCAACGTGTTATTGTGCAAGAATGCATTGGCTAATAAGATACGACTCGAATAAGATACACATTGAATTTTTACCTATCATTTGAAGATATTTTACTCTAACATTTAGTTTGCACATAGAGTTACAAAAGACCCCTTCTTGTATCGTTTGAATTTTTAAGTAAATCTACCATCACACATTCACCCTGATAATCGAGAGGAATAATCGTGACTTCGGGTAAAGGGCACAAAATCTCGTCAACCCATGATTCACTTTTATACGTCGGTTGATCAAAGTCGTCAGTAATTAGTGCTGCCGGGGTGAACCATCTTTCCTTATCCATGCACGTTTACAAGTCATGATTTTATTTAAAGAGCTGGATTCAATATATAAAGGATTACCAATTGTACGCGTATTTTCTTTAAAATTAGAAAATGGCATATTTTGCTAACATTATGTGTCAAAGCGTTATCGTCTGAGAGAATAACTTTTTCAGATCTCTCAGCTGATATCAGGGCCTCTCTGCCACTGACATAATTGTTAGTATTGACCTGGTATTTCTGAATACCACCTGGTATTTCTGACAAAGGATTAGATGTGATAGTAGATGTTTTGATAGCTGATAAAGATTTCAAACGTGGCGGCTTATGCTTAGAAGATTGAACCTGAAGATAATCTATCTGCCTGTGATCAGATACTTGAGTACCAATGTTAGGAGCAGATGATTTGTTCGGGCTTTTATTGCCTTTAGGTTTATGGTAACCAAGTTTGGTAGGAGGGATACTCATTCTATGTGAGAAGTCAAGTGACTTATTTTCACTGATTAACACCTCCATTCGACAATAGGAATTTAAATATTACTACAGATAGTCTTTTGTTTAAACGTCGGTACCTAATGGAGCTTTTTACATATAAAAACGAATTTCAACACCACAATAAGATGAAAACCACGAAGTAACTAAATGAAGCCCTATATAACTTCTGAGAACGAAATTTGTAGAAAGCAGTCTCTTCGAGCACAATTCGTAATTTTTTGGCACACACCACTACAGGCAGATTACATAAGTCGTCAACTTTCAACAAGCTCTAACATTTATGCCATCTTTTTAATTTGACAAAATAATTTTCCTACATCTTGACAAGAATGTAAACTTTTCCATTGTTAATGAATTAAATTAAATACATATTGAATCCCCAATGAATCCCAAAGAAAAATTAAAATACCTACTTGAAGAGAAAAATTAAAATTGCTAAAAATCAAGAAGCTAAGGAATTGGTCAAAATTGGGTAGTTTCGGAAACTTGTGTTTTACTATGTTATAATCTGTTAAAATATTTTTAATTTAGATACATTTTAAAGTCGACACTCTGCTTAAATTGTATCCAAAATTCAATTGAATAGCGTAGTAATATTTTGTCCTGATGATTCAGTAGCTTATTATATACAGAAATCTGTAGTAAATTGTAAAGTAGCGTAGTTGTAATGTTATTAGAGTAATTGGTTGCTTATATAAAGTACAGAACGCAACATTTTGGTTAAACGCAATTGCATGCTAATGTATTAAAAATAAGTAAATGTATTAAAAGTTTCCTAAGCAGATATATCTAAGATGGCACAAGAATAATAGATTTTATTTCTCCCTCTATAATTTGAATGATGAAGGTTAATAAAAGTTTTTATTAAGGTTACTAATAATTTACCAATTAAAAGTTGTTCACGTCTATTATATGAAAATAGCGTTTATAAAGAACTATAGCGTTAAATTTCAACGTTGGAAGACTGAAACACGGCTAATAATTATACGGGCAACTAACCAAACGAGATAAACGTAACGAATCTATTCTAGAACTACTGGTGCCTAAAACCGATGAGTGGGTGCCTAGAACTACAAAGGAGCCATTGATCCTATTTGGAACGGGTACTAGGTAGTCGTAGGTTTGATTTATTTATAAAAACACTAGGTTAGTTTGACGTAGGCTTTTAAAAGAATTTATTTTCGTCATTGGGGACATGCCGTGTTCCCATCGTAAAGCTTTGGTTAATTCGCTTTGATGTGAATAGCATTTAATTTGGCATCACAGATTTGAGTACATAGAACAATAGTAAATAATGTGCCTGTCTTCCGATTCTAACTCAAACATGGTGACTGAGTTTAATTCCATTTTCTAACACAATCTACATTAATAATTTTTGAATAATATATTTTCAATATTTAACAATTTTGAATAATTTGACTTTTTTGGCTAGCTTTAAATACTTCCGTTGCCTAAGAGGTTCGCAGGATATACAGGCGACTTTACCAACAATTGATTAGACCTAGTGAGACAGAAATGCAGGAAGGCATATTTGTCGGTACTCAAATAAGAAAACATGAAAGATGAGCATTGTGATACGCTTTTGGAGGGAGTAGAAAAAAGAAACTTAGGTCTCGTTTCGGGCAGTCGCAAAACTACCTTGGGAACAACTGAACTCCAAATGCAAATGAATTGGTGGATAAGAAGTTGAAAGTATAACAACGAATTGGGTGTAATATATCTCTAAAGACTCCTTTCCCGCATTACCACTTTGACACTTTCCCGACAAAGCTCGATGCAATAATTGAAGAACGAGGTGAAACATTCCACCGGCAAATTTCAGCTCTTCAGAACCTATACCGAGGTAAATGGTGTCAGAATACTAGCTGATTTCTTCTGGTCAGTGATAAGAGACAGCATATCGGAAGAGTGTAAGACACAGGCCAAGAAAGAATGATACTGAAGTGAACTTGGTCAAATCGTATAGACCGATTTGCCTATTGAATGTAATCGATAAGTTATTCGTGAAAGCGTTAATATCAAGAATTCAAAAAAGAAGAAAAGGAAAGATGAGCAGAAACCAGTTTGGATTTAGAAAAGGCAATAGTACAGAGCAAGCATTAAATCATTTCATGGAAACTTTAGAAAGAACGGAGGTGAAAAATAAATATGTAATAAGGATTTTTGTTGATACAGACGGTGCGCGACAGTGTGTGGTGGTCGATGCTGATAGATAATTTAACTAAACTCGGTATACCAAAATATCTATGGAATTTTGAGACGAGACGACAGACGAGACAAAGTGTATTTCTAATCCTAACTCTGTTTGTCCATATATGAATATCATGCCTAGAAAGCACTTGTATCATTGTACCGAAATTACAACGTAAGGTATCAACTGTAGCTTACAATGGTTCCATAATACTTTTATTCTGCTATTTTCCATAGCATTAACCAAACTGCTTCATTTGTAATATATTAATATATTTTTCATTCATACTATCTTCATACTGATTTTAATAACTGAGATCGATTTTAAATACGTCTTTATGGTCTTACACAGGCTTATCACCCTGAATAATTACAAAACATAACCTTATATCGATGATTAAGTTTGGTTAGTATGTCTTCATATCCCTTTCCTGTCATCCGTATAAATACTGAAGGCCCGTAGGCCAGAGACCTTCCATCCCTGTCTCTTGCTGCTTTAAGCTCGTGTATTGATTCAAAATCTAGGCAACAAGGCCTCTGATTCTGTTCTTACAAATTGCACGGGACAGTCTTTGTTCCCATTCCTAGGCCATGACATTTCATAGCATCAGATTACAATATTTCCCTATTAAAGGGAGATCGGGAACTCTTTCTAATGTAAGTCCAGCACCTAAAGTTTATTCTGGACTATATTACCTATTGTACTCTTTTCTAACTCCTTATTTATTTCTAACTCCTTATATGAAAATAACACATAATAAAACATACGAATATATTATATCAATTAAATATTGTAATTAAAATAAATTTTAATTGCTTTCACAATCACTGAAATAATCTCAAATTATCTTTAAATTTCCTTAAACAACAAACACCTATAAGAATTAAGTAATTTTATTGTTTATAATAACCATATAACAATATAAAGTACTAATGCATAGACTAATTATAGCGTTAATTATATATTAGAAATAATAAAATATGAATATATAAATAAAGAAATGTTATTAATAATGATAATCATAAGAGTCTAAAATATATTAATGTCATGTATTCCAGTTACCCCCTATCCCAGAAGAAACACAACACAAGCCTATCACAAGTCAACTACAATACTGATCAGTCCAAGACTGCTACATATACAACATGGCAAAATTATATGATAGTACAACACATTATAGTAATAATTATAAGCAATAATATACATTACATGCAAAACAAGACCTGAATACCGTTTCTTACCACACAATTACTAAGACGACCTCCACCCTCTGACATTCTTACATGAAATTCAAAATTTAATCAAATTCCAGTATTCTTTAATATTAAGCTAGAGTTGGCCATCTTTGAACCAAATAGTTTAACTTTAATTCATCAACCTTTGCGAGTTATCTGGTTATATTAAAATAACCGCCAAATAGTGTAACCTGCGTGAGTTACCACTTGCAGATCAGCAAATAACCCGTGTGCAATTCCTCCAAGTATGCTTACTAACCCATGTGAGAATACCTATGTGAGTTATTCTTTAAAATACTAATTAACCTGTGTGAATATAGACTGTCCTATGTATTAGGATCTTCATGGTTTCCTCTCCTGTGTTCTCTGAAGTATGTCAAACATACTTCCGAAATTCTAGAGCACAGAAAATTCAACTGATGATACGGGTCCGGATTTCTCACTATTTCACTCATCCATTCCAATTAATTTCCTCCTTAGTTCCTCAGCACCTTCAAACTTTGAGCAGTTAAAAACCACATGTCCGGCAGTTCCTATCTCAATCACAACCACACTTAAGTCCATCACACAATCCAATTTGACAAAAATTTTCATTAAATGGTCCATATTCCGTAATAAACTGGAGTAGTCCTTTGTCAAGGTCCATATGTAACATTTGAGCACTTTCCTCAGTATTTTAAAAAGATCCTTCGCACTCGCACTCCGCTTTCACCAATTTCCCATTCCATTTGCAATCTGTCTATAGGCATTTATGGGCATCTCCTTTGGATTCTACCACTTTCTAAACAGTTCTCACAATTTTGTCCCTTTGACCCTACCTGATCCAGTATAAAATTGCTCTTTTAATTATTAAAGGATGCAGTGACGGAACTCCCTACACTACCAAGAGGGCGTACTCAGATACAGTTCGGTACACCGCATAAGTCTTAAAGCGTTTGGAACACTATTTATACTAGTGACTAGCTTTCGATTTTCTATTAGCCTTGCTGCATAAGCCCTTACTAATATCAATATGATGATGTAATATTTTCAAATTATCTTTCCAGGTGGTCTATATTTACTCGTTGCAAGGTTGACTATCTTGTTCACGAACTTCATACCTTCTTGTAACTGAACATGTCAATTAAATGTTATGTTTTCTTCCAAATCTATCCCGAGATAATTGATATTCCTTATTCTTCCCATGTTTTGTCCATTAGATTCCTAACAAGTTTTCCGTTCATGAGCATGCACTTTTTTTGCTAGTTGATATCTCAAGTTTATCATCATGACACCATTGTTTAACATTATTGATAATTTCTTCAATCATCCATTCAAGCTCTCTTCTCCTATTACAACTCAAACCTACCACCATACCGTCCGTATACGCAATGATTCCACTATCATTATCCACTTTTCCAGCTGTTTCAAACATGGATGTGATACAATGTCACAGAATATTGGGACAAAGTTCGAGCCCTGTGGACAACTCTTGTTGACCACCTTTTTACTTTCTGATCTGGTAATTCCCTTTTTACTATTCGGTCTTTACAGTAACTTTCAGTTATTAGCCACAGGTATCTTGGAATCTGAAGTTGTTTTAAATTACACAAGGACGGCTGCCAAAGGTTGTCAAATTCACTTGTTATATCTATAAAGATTCCAACTATAAATGCGTATAAAAATCTGGATTATCTCTAGAAAACTGGGTAATGCTTCCAAGTTTCTGTAGTGTTGAAGAAAGTATATAACCACATACAAAATCTTGGCCAATTCCCTATTTTACTGCTGAAATATTGACATTCACTATGTTTATATATGCTTTATAATCAATGACACCATCAGTAAAATGCAGACTTTCACCCGATGAACATTCCAACACACCCAAAACCCTGACCACCAGCATATTTCAGTAGTATCTTGGAAATCTTGATTTTGAAGCTCTTTGTTTCCTAAGATGCTGAAAACTAGATCAGCACCTAACAGGAAATTACCCAAAAAATGAATTAATCGTAACGGACTAAACCTCAAATATATAATTACCAGTTGCATCAACAACAAAAAATTCAAAGTGGTCTAAGGAATCCAAGGAGGGTTATTTAACTAGATACTGATCAGCGCCGGACCGTGAATAATTCAAAGAGGAACTAATCCAAACTTTGGATGGACGTTCTTGACCTGGTAAGTATTGTGACTACAATTTGTTTTTCAATAAAACAAATACTGTAAGAAGTCAGTGCAACCTCCCCGCAACCCGTTGGTGATAACAGCTGTAGCTGTTAATCGCTCTCACGGAGGTATGACGTGGCCGGTGATTATTTGCCCTTTGTGCTTGTCATTAACGAACTGTTGTATTTCATGTCAACCATACGCCATTGGAAAGTGTTGTAGCCCATAGAGCGAGGATCTTAAAATATGAACTAAAAATGAAATGGCGAAGCATTTATTTGAAGAAATCTTTATTCAATACTTTCCGGTAATCATTCTCAAGTAATTCCTCCAAAGAAAATTGAAAGGGTAGAATGAAGAATTTGCTGCTAATGAGCCAGAACATTCGCAAAAGACAAAAATATTTAGGTTGTTTGGTGTTGCCAAAACAACTATGATCAGTAATACCATTGTTAACTTAAACAAAACAAGTGTTTAATAGGATGATCATACTGTGCAAGTCGCTGATAGAAATTATTTTTAGAAATTGCAACGGAAAATTAACGGGTGACGGACAAAATAACTTTTCCACGAAAGTTATAAGTTTAAAGTTCATCGGATAATGAAGGAAATTGTGTGTAATTTCGAATGAGGTAGGAAAATACGAAGATTATTTAGATTTAACAGGAAAACGCTGCTGTGATTCGTTTTCGTTTATCCGGGACAGAAATAACAAAAGTAGTGTGCTCCTTGGCAGTGTAGCGATCTTGTAGATGGGTTCGCGTTCCCATATTACGGTATGTGTGGTCTGTGGACGTTGTTAAAGTGAGATAGGTGGGACATACCGCCCTGAAGAATGTTTATCCGTGCAGAGCAGAGTGTGTTCATCAAGTGTCAGGTAGCACGAGGTCGAAATTTAAGTCTAACCCACAAAAGATTACGTGTGGTATGGGGTGACAGTGCTCTGCACTATCAGACGGTTGCGAGATGGACAGCGGCATTCGAGGGCAGTCAGCAGACAAGAAACATGGTGTGGGCCGTATTCAAACGGCTATGAATCAACATCACGTGAAAGCACTGCAAACATTGCTTGAACATGATAGGCAATGGACGTGTAATGAACTGGCTAATAAACTGAATATTTCATTTGTGTTTGTGCACCACACGCTAACACATGATCTTGGCATGCATAACATTGCAGCCATATCGCTACAGCATCTCGTGACGGAGGCGCAAAAGTGGCACCGATAGGAACGTGTACGCTTACACCTTGAATGTTAGGTGCAGGAAGGTGCTGATTCTCTGCACCACATTCTTGCGAGTAACATGGGGGAGGATGTATCTCAGCGACCACATAAAGAAAATACGTACTCGTTAAAAATATGTCATACAGTTTAGAGATTCGCAGCGGATCGAAACAAAGTAATGCCTTGTCACCACTAATGTTTAACTTTGCATTAGATTAAAAGATTAAAACTAAAAGAAAACAAAATGAGACTAAAAATGAATCACTTGAACCAAATGCTCGCATATAAATATGATATTTAACAGGGACTACATACTGTAGATGCAGTACAAGGTAACAATAATGTATTACTAGATGCTTGCGATAAGAAAGACTACAGGTAAACGTAGCAAAAAAAATATGATAAGAAAACGAAACAAAGTATTCAAGAAATAGAGACATAATAATTAATATTGAGATCGTAGTAGAAAAACAAATTTAAATATTGAGGCAATATGTAATATAAAAGCACAGGTCGCCCATGAAATAAACCATCGCTTAGCGTGGGTGAACTTATGTTTCTATTCACTCCAAAACTCCTAACTTGTATTTCTTTGATGAAATGTTACTCATCAAAATTGTGAATTTACTTTGTTCTGTATACCGGTGGCAGTTATGTATTCATTGCAGTTCTAAGTTTATTAATTCAAACTTTAAACATTTTACATTTTGTTTCGATATTTCTCATATACAGAATAATAACTCTTGTGCGTAACATGGAGTATCGTGGATACTGTGTACGCAATTTATAACACTGTTTTCTGTTGGAACCTACCCTACCACCCCTACCTCTCATCTTTCTTAACACAGACTGGATTGGATGCCTCTAGTTGGAGGTATTGCAGGAACATTTTTGTACTCCTCTGATGCGGGACAGACCATCTCCCTGTTTCACTTCCCAGTCCCAACCCCTGACACGGCATTAGGGATGGAATACTCAAATGATTTGACCCAAAATGTTGTTTCTGAAGGTGGGGGTGGGAGACTTTATCTTACAGCCGTGTTCCTAATTTTTTTAATTTAGGATTATTTACAACACGAGTCGGAATTACAACGTTTTATACACAATCTTCTAACTCTATGAGTTACGGAACTCACACGTTCATCGCCGCCGTAACAAAAAATCAACATTGGATTCGATAATGGGCGAAATCAAGCCACTTTCCAGCACGAGCATTTACGATGTGTGTATTTTAAGTAATTACTGTTTTGAAATAAAGAAAACAAGTACACTTTTCTGAATAATTTTATTTTTACAAGAAAGCCTGTGCCTTAATATTCTTTTCCACATAATTTTCACCAATATTAGGCATTTATGATATCGTACAACCAGCTTTTGAATCCCATCCTCATAGAAGTCTGCGCCTAATTTGACAACCACTTCATCACGGTCGTTTTAACCTCATCATCGTCGTCGTGGCGCTGACCACCCAGATGCTTCTTCAAATGCAGGAACATCTGGTAGTCACTGGACGCTAGATCGGGACTGTACGGAGTGTGATTAAGTTGTTCCGAGCGAAATGATGCAATGAGATCTTGAGTATGATTAGCCGCGTGTGGAAGGGCATTGTCATGAAGCTAAACGATGCCCTTACTCAGCATGTCACGCCTCTTGTTTTGGATTGCACGGCCCAGTTTTTTCAAGGTCTCACAGTACGTCGTAGAATTTATTGTGTCACCACGAGACAAAATATCTACAGGCAACATCCATGCCGCCATTGCTGCTTCGATTGCGGTGTAACGTAAGCCATCCATGTTTCATCACCTGTGGCAATTTGGTTTAAAATCATCACTTTCCTCACTATATAGCTCAAGCAAAATCAACGCACTGGCTAAACGTTTGGTTTTGTGCACCTCAGTCAACATTTTCGGTACCCTGCGTGAGCAAAACTTTCGATAATTTAAACGTTCGGTCACAATTTCATAGATAACACTTCTTTAAACTTGAGGAAACGTATCAGATAACGATGTAATCATAAAGCGTCTATTTTCTTTCACTTTCCGTCAATTTTCTGCACCAAATCTTCAGTAATGACAGAAGGTCAAACACTTCGTTCCTCATCATGAACATTCGTGCGGCCATCTTTAAAAGCTTTAACCAATTTCCGTACCATTCCTTCGCTCATAATGTTAGCTCGCATGCGCGGAATGCCGAGCGCAGTGCTGCAGCGGCCGAATTTGAAAACAGTGCTTACATAATAAATACACCTCTAATTCCAATGATGCCTCGGTCTTCTCAATGACCTCTTTCCCTCCGACTTACCACCGACGATAGCGTATAATCTTTGTTTTCCCCCATACAATTTACCCAGTTTTGAAGTCCCGACTAAATGATTCTCATAATATGGAAAACATCGTACAGTCTGTGGAGTTTGTCAATGTCCAGTTTCCTCCATTATTTGGTCATTTCGTCAAGTTTCAGATTGTATATCTTTCTCTGAAAGTTTTTACCAAAACTACGCTTATATTCATTTGTCTGCGTCGTACTCGGGCTTTAGTAACGATAAAGTATCACTGGCAAAATAACCGTTCTGTACATTTTCAATTTCAACATTTTTTATATTAACGAGAGACTAAAAATTTCTGAACTTGATAGAAATATGAGTTTCCGAATTTTGTATTTGATTTTAATTTTGAAGCCTTTAGGCAACCTTGACTCAGGCCAGATGGATACTGATAGAATAAATTGTGGAATGAAGAAAGTGGAAGAAACGAGAGAATCCTGAGAAAGCCCACGCACGCGGTGTTTGTCCACCACAAGGCCCACATGGTATGAACAGGGATCGAACTATGAGCTGTCTGTCCGAGGCTACGTGACTGTTTATTTGTTCTGTAACCTCGTTCTTCTTTGTTACATAGTATGCTGCCAAGTATTTAAATGTGTTTACTTTCACTAAATTGTCATTCTCAATCGTTATGTATCTATTGTTTTATTCTCTGTGATTCGAAGTGCCATCGCGTATTTATTTTCTGTACGTTCACTTGTACACGTATCTCATCGCGAGCTTCTAGTAAGACATTGGTATTACTTTGTAGAGGCATCACAGGATATCAGGTATTACTTTTGTAGAGGCAATTGGGAGTGATAGCATTATATTAGTCAACACTTTGTAATAGTTTGAGTGTAAAACGATTCCGCGATATTTATTACACGCAAGTTTTACCACTTTTATAACTATTACTGCAGATTAATTATATTGCGTTGGCCGCTCCTCCTTTCTCCATATAACAGTTATCCTTTTAGGTAGTTATTTGATTAGTTTCGCTCCTCGCGATTGAATTAATTGGGCTGGGATGTTCTCAATTCCCGAAGATCTGAAATTGTTTCATTTCCTTGTAGAAATTTCAAGCTCGATGTCTCTAGGTTCTGGTATCCACGGTGCACCGGTATTTATTTCAAAGTAATTTGTCAGTTCACATGTGTGTATATTAAGAGGCTTTTCAATATAGCTTTCTCTCACATCGAGAATTTCACACAAGATCTCCACGCTTATTTCTAATCATCCTAGCCTTCGTTGGTAACCATTTCTTAATGGGCTTACACATTTGTATACACAGTAGACATGTTATTTATCTTAATGTTTTCCTTTATATCTACAGCGACCATACGTCACGAGTTTTTCGGGACTGTCCCGATTTTTAGGGTTCTGCCTGGGTGTCCCGAAAAAATATTAAAATGTTCCGAATTCCATTAAAATGCAAATTTGCATTTGATTCACTATAGTCTTCCAGATAGTTTCTAGAAAACGATACTAGCTTAATAAACAATAAAAGATGAAGTAATTAATAATAGCTGAATTATAATTATTTAAATCATAAACTATTGAATTTTACAACAATTTGTTCATAAGTAATTTATTATAACAGCTCAACATCAGCAACGTAGAACATTTCTTAGTTCTAAGGTTGGTGTATCTTTTCAAAGTCGAGGTAACGTTTGAAAAAACGTAGCTTTGAAATTAATGTATAATCTGCATAAAAAATATTCTTGAGTTGACTCTTAAACCACCCGGAAATAAGGCGTGGAGGTGACGTTCCATACTGCTAAGACTTTTCCCGAATTTTGACTCATAAAATATAATCGCCGTTTCTATACCCTGAATTTTCTGCGTCTGATATGTTCGCGTTTCATTTCTAAACCTTCGCGTGGTGTTTAGTTTCGTGTTACTGTAGTGGTTTGCATATGCTTCACGTTTATTACTGAGCAATTTCTGCTCAGTTTCTTCTCGTTTTCCATGAAGCATAAAGTATTCATCATCAAACCAAGTCTTGTTTTACTGTCGTTTTTCCTCGCCTACACGTTAATTCGCTGTGTACTTCAGTGTGTTACGTATTACCACACATCTTATTTACAACAATTTCATTATTATTGATATTATTACCAGGTGTGTCGGTTATTAATTCTTAATTTTTAAAGAGATGGCGCTGGAAACAAATATTGTTTCACAGTTTCATCTATTATGTCATTTTGTTGCTATTACAGTACATTTCGAAAGACCATTGATATTTCGGGAAGGGCGTACACCATAGTGCTGTTACTGCCCATTTAATGAATTTTATCTTATTACTATTTATATTTAAACGATTTCGAGTTCGCGTCATATTTTTTTCGTGTGGTAAATGTGTCGAGTTTCAAGCCAAATAAAGAGCATTTCCGACACGTACTGCTTTTCTTGTTCAATCAAAAGAAAACAGCGAGTGAAAGTCGCCGTATACTTGTGTAAACTTATGGTGACACTGTGCCAATGCAAGACGCTTATGTGCGTTGGTTTAGACGATTCAAAAGTGATGATTTGGACCTGAAATACAAAGAACACCAAGGTCAGCCAAAAAATGAATATGCCGCATTACAAGCATTGCTGGACGAGAAGAATATGCAAACTCAATAACAAATAGCAGAGAAGTTGATTGTTGGTCGCCGAACCATTTGTGATCGTCTGCATACTATGGGAAAGATCGAAAATTCAGAAAAATGGGTACCACATCATTTGAACGACAGATAGATGGAAAAGCGGAAAACGGTGAGCGAAGTTTTGCTTTCTCGACATGAAGGAAACACTTTTTTGCATCGAATCGTTACTGAAGACAAAAATTGATATATTTCGATAATCAAAAACGAAGAAAATCATGAGTTGACCCAGAACAACCATCAATATCGACCGCAAAACCGAATCGCTTTGGAAGGAAGACAATGCTGTGCATTTGGTGGGATCAGAAGGGTGTCGTGTATCATGAGCTTCTAAAACCAAGTGAAACAGCTAATACCATTCGCTACCGTCAATAAATGATAAATTTGAACCATGCACTGATCGAAAAGCGACTAGAATGGGCTGCAAGATACGGAAAATTTATTTTGTAGCACGACAACGCCCAATCACAAACAGAGAAAGCGGTCATAGACACCATTCCTGCACTTGTCTGGGGACTCTTGGCCCACCCGCCGTACTCACCAGACTTGGCCTCTTCCGACTACCACTTGTTGCCATCGACGTCTCACTTCCATGCAACAGTTCAAAAATTACGGAGATGTCGAATAGTGGCTTTATAACTGCACCACCTCAAAAGATGTACAGCTTTTATGGGATGGCATCCACAAATTGTCAGAGAGATGGAGAAGATGGGTGACTAACGATGGCCTATACTTTAAATAAACCACTTTGTACCTTCCTCCCACATTAAACGTGCTTTTGTCAGAAAAAGTAAGAATTATTAACCTGCACGCCTGGTATAATAATAATAATAATAATAATAATAATTATTATTATTATTATTATTATTATTATTATTACTCCATTTTTTCTAAGATTTCGAATCATTTTTAGATTTAAAGTTGGTAATCTGCTCTTATGAAAACACTATCTAATAGTTTTACTTCGAATTTCAGTTATTTGGTTCCTTTGCTTTCTCTGTTCGCGATGCACAACTTTTCCCTTACTTTTGTGATCACTAACTGATAGTCGGTGTCATCTCCCTTCCCTCTGTAAGACCGAACAGCAATTATGTCTGTATGTCTTCACCTATCTACTAATACCTTATCGATTTGGTTGTGTGTTTTACCTTCCAGATATATTAAAGTATGAGTATATATTTTTGTGTTTGATATATGTGCTCTACTCTGATAGTGGAGCAAAAGTCTCAAAAGTTATCGGTCTTCCGTGATTGTTGCTGCTGATTTCGCGAAGACTTAATTTGACTATAGTAGGTACACAACTTTCTTCCTTGCCTACTGTTGCGTTGAAATGCATACCAAAATGTACTGTAGTATTTCGTCCATGAAGGCTATATTCCGAACCGCCGGAACGACGCTATTGTTAATGTGAAGTCCTTATCCAAAATGGTGTGACTGAGTTCCCTCTTACAAGTTAGTAGAAAGTGTAGGGCCTATTTATTCTGTTGAGCGATATATTCGCCCTATCATCGGATTTCCAGCATCGCTAGCATAGCTAGCTCGTACAATTTAGTGTCCTGTACTACTGTATATAGTGTTTACGTTCCACGTTCCTGTTGTGGTTTACAAAACATCGATAGGGTCTAAACCTAATAAGTTCTGTCTACATTGTTGTATTTTTCTTCCTTTGATTTTAGCGCTAGATAAAAGTTAAGAAGATTTATGTACAGTGTTGTCGCGCTACATAAAATTGATGTTACGGGACAGCAAGTAAGGGGTAATATGTGAATTTATGATTACATATTATTAGAGAATGCTTACGGAAACAACTTTGACATGAATGACATCCCAAAGTCGATATCTTCTTCTATTGTTACGAAAGGATGAAATAAAGATACTATGAGTCAGGAGAATTTACCTTGGTTTGTTGAGAATACAATAGAACCTACTCGTCCACTACAAGTTATGGATTATTACGACTTGATGGTTGTGGTTTAAATGGAGTTATACTACGGTTTAAGGGATACTAGTTACAATATATGTGATGATTCGTCAAGTAAAATATGCACTAGAGTGGTCTTCAACTTATGATGGTGTTCAATATTACCCCAGTCCACCATGTTCACTCTTAAGGCTATGCTCTACAATAAATTATGATTTCTATATTTATCTTGAAAAGTAACGTTTGATATCTAAGTAAATAACCCATAGCTTTTCAAAGAGTCTACTTTAAGGGGTGCCTTGTAGATCTACCTCTGAATACTACACTATTCAATCAAATCGTACCAGTTCCTATTGTAAGGTATTTCTTAACCCTGTCCTTCAAGCCTCCTGAAGCCGTCTCTGTCCGGAGATGATAATAATGGACTTGATTACCTCAGGAATATTTTACCTAAGGCAAACCCATAGATCCATTTATTACCATTTTTCGACATAATTTAGCATCTACAGTTGTCAGCTATACAGCCTCGGAATAAAAACACTCAAAATGTCGTCCTCTGTCCATCTCTAACAATGTTAACCTTGCTGATGTCGTTCATCTACAGCTTCATAGTGATGATAGTGAAGCTGCTTCCCTTCACCACGATATTTTTATTCGATATTATATTTTCTTTGGCCTTTTTAGATCATTGTATTTTGGACCGCCTCGAAATATCTCCGGAACCATCATATCTAATTCGGGTTTGTATGATTTAAAAGTGAAAATCTACAAATATACGAATATTTTTGAAATGTGCAAATGAAAAAAAAAGTGAAACATTTTATCTAAGATTGTTCTTAGTTAAAAACTACGTCAATTGTATGTGTATTCACTGGTTGAAGGAGCAACAGAAACAAATTGGCCATTGTTGCCAAAATGGAAGGAAAAGTTACAAAAATCTTCAATCAATAATACAAAAGATACATTTTCCCACCTCTTACGTTTTTATTTTATCGATTTTTAAAAACGTTACCCATTGTTGCGTTTCTGATTTTATTTAACAAAGTATGCCTTTCTTCTTGGTATTCTTATGGGCAGCGGAAAATTACCTAGAAATTCAGTCAGTTCTTCTAATAACTCTAATGCAGGAAGCAAATGGAAACAAAGAGTAATACTAATAACAATATCCATTGGGCAACAACACGATTTGTCCCTGGTTCAATGAGAAAGATGTTCTGTTCAATATGACGATAGTTGAACCGTGAACTTGAATTAATCTCATGTTCTATGTATTCAAGAAAAGATAATTTTCTTTTCTTCTATGAAAACCTGGACAGTTTTGCTTACTGAAATTTAGTTTCGGGAGACCGGGACAGTGTGAAAAGGACAACCAAGAAAGATTCATTGGTCTGACGAAAAAAGCCACCGTTAATGTAAACATACTATAATTGCATGTACTAGACACTTTCTAATCCCCATGTTATGAAAGAGTGACATATGAACCTGTCATGTGTGTGGGTTTGTTTATAGCTGTCTCTTGGGGTCATTCTTTTTTACGATACTGATGCTGGAGAAACATACTTGAACTAACTACACCAAACTGTCTCAGTTTTGGAATAACGTGTGCTTGTATTGCAACAGAACAGGGAACCTCCCTACTTCCTCCGCAATACTAGGATAGTATTGGTCGACGGAGAAGCCGAAAGTTGGAATCTTATCCACGTTTCCGAGAATTAAGCTATACGGATTTTTATCGGATCACTTAAAAAATAAAGCATACTACTTAAACCAGCAGACAACAGATTTTTCACACGGAGATTCTGCCAGTCCCCACAATGGGCGTTTCACTCTTCCAAATTGTAAAACATACACCCAACTTTAAGATATTTACTGTTAAAAATTACAAAAGCCCTGCAAAATTGTACTTAAAAACTCCTTATCTTTGCCTTTACACCATCAAACTGCAAATCTTTGACATCTTGGCGACAGAAACCAGATTCCCTTTCGTCCATTGTGCATTTCAAGTTAGGGACGCCAGGTATCGTTGCTCTGCCTAGATGGAATTCTACCTCAGAGGAGTTCAGGTATAATTCCGTGGATGGTAGCGTCGCACCACTAGCCGCTCGGCCGAGTGCATGCACCAAATGTCTGAACTTGCAGTTCCGCTCGTACTGAGCAGGATAACTATTGCAATTACAGCGCATCAATAGGGTAAAACTAACCTCTCTCATGCCGCTCTAAACCCAGCTCACATTCCCAATTAGTGGGTGAACAGTTCAACGCTTAGTAAATTCTGCTTCACAATGATAGCAATAGCCGACAACAAAGCATTAAAAAGCGTCATCGCTATGAACGCTTGACAGCCATGAGTCAGTTATCCCTATACAAACTTACTGGAAACTATCGAAACCAAAGGGGCCTTGTTTCCGCAGTCCCTATGCTTACTAGATATCGGGATCAAGTCAGCTTTTGCCCATTTGCTCTACGCGAAGTTTCTATCCTCGCTGAGGTGGCATTAGGACACCTGCATTATTCTTTGACAGATGTAAAGCTTCAGTCAAATTCCCGTCCTGGCAGTGTCCTCGGATCAGATTGTCCGGCAAGATGAGCTAGTCAGGCTTGGTTCAAGAATAAATTACGCCGAAAACGAAGAACGATGCACGTGCTCCGCCTAACCGAGTAAGTAAAAAACGATGATAGCAGTGGTGTTTCACCGTCGACCCCTGAGGAGTCTAACAACTTATGCTACAACTCTCACGTCTGCTTACAGTGGCAGAGTAGAGTCAAGCTCAACAGGTATTCTTTCCCCACTATTTTTTGTAAGCTCGTTCCCTTGGCTGTGGTTTCGCTAGATGGTAGATTCCCACATAGCAAAATCGGCTTGAATTAAGATTGTTTTGTCTTGAAACGCCAAGCCAGCAAGCTGAAAAAAGCTTGTTTCAAGGAAAGAGGTTGAACCAAGCTTGAATCATGCTTGATTTTTCAAAGGTATTAAGTGCCTTGTTAAGGCAACGGATAATCAAGCTTGAAATTGAGTTGTTAAGTTCAAGCATATTTTTTCTAGCAAAAATTAAGGTTGTGTGAAGCTTAAAATATACTTGTATCAAATCATTTAACAAGGCAAAATCAAGAGAATTTCAATCTTGAATCAATAACTAGTGCTATGTGGGTAGGGACAGTGGCAATCTCGTTAATCCATTCATGCGCGTCACTAATTAGATGACGAGGCATTTGGCTATTGAATTGTGAAAATATCACTTCCAGCACAAACCGTACCAAATTTACTTCAAATAACTGTAAAAAGAAAAATATAATATAATAAACAACAAATAAAACACAAACAATGAATGCCCTAAACACACTAAAAACCCTAAATAACATACATACTTATAAGCATGCAAAATTCACGAACAAATCGAAAATATTACCACCGAGGCCAGCGCCGGGTCATCTAATTATCCCCTATGCCTCTCTTCGCCGATGGAAATATGACCATCGCCCATGACGCACCACGAGGAGGTGGAGGCCATGGATTAACGAGATTTGGGAATTAGTAGTCGAGATGAGCGTCAGCGATCTCGATTCAGGATCTCAACGCTATCATCGACATATTTTTCAAGATTCTCCAATACTTTAACAGTGCTACGAGGAATACCATCCCTGAATCCTATCATAATAGGCAGGACTCGTAACTCCTTCCCGTCCCGAATGATTGATCTAAATACCTTGTATATATTAATTTTATCTCTTGCCCTCAATTCCAGTCAGTTCTGGTTCTCGAACCTCACTCGAACATCAACGATGAATCGTTTTTGTCCACTATCAACGATAAGGTCAGTCGAAGTACATCTCTATTTACGTTGAAACTTTTTTCGCGGCGAATATGGTAGTTCTTCACAGCACATCGATCCACGATGAATCCTTTAACGTTCGTGAAAGAAACATTCTCCAAGAACATCACAGAGTGTCTCAACTCTCGACCTACATTTTAGACAATTAACACCCATGTCCTCACGGTTGCGAGCAATTACCGCATGAGTGTTAGAACGCAAACTAAGTGCTTCAATAAACCTGCCATCCCTGAGAAGGCCCTCGTCCAAAAATGACCCTGGAGAACGTTGAAAATGGGAGACAATCTTTCTTTGAGGTACCTGGTTGCGCCAATCATCTCTATAGCCATCCTTCTTGGTATCCTGATGATTATACACCCCGTTTATAGTCGCGTCTCCTTGTATACCAAGTTCACGAGACAGATCACGAACTCGATCTTGTAAAAAGGCCTCAGTAGTTAGACTCCGAACGACAAAGTCGTCGTTATCCAATAACGTGAGCCCCATAAGTAGTGTACTTCGATATACCACATTAGCCATTGCCGAAATGGCTAGCCCCTTATCCTTGCGCCTGCAATAAAGATTTCGGAATATGAAGAAATTTCTTGACGTACTTATGGACGACTAGATACACTTCTGTAGATCCATGACCCCCATTTCAGCTATTATCCACTTATACTGCATCCTTGGTAGCAAGTACTGTGTCAAAAGCTGCACCTTATGCCTATCGCGCAGTGTCAGCGTTTGAGGTCGAGTTAACAACAATTCCAAATACTTCAGCGAATAGTGTAGCTGCTTATCTTTCTGGATAGTAAACAAACAACCCAGATAACGGAACACTTTATTCACCTTATCGGACCGTAGAGAAATACCCTATACTTTAACTTGAGGATCAACCGAAAACTAAGCCTTCCTTGTTGGCTTGATTTCAAAGGCCACACGTTTAGCAATGGACAATTCCATTGGGAGATCCTGGAGAAAACAATCTATAACGTCCAACGTACGCTGGAGGTTAGTTAGTGAATTAAAAATTATAAGCTCATTAGCCTAAGATAACACTCTGAGTCGACGATCGCCCAATACGAATTGACCAGGCAACTCTTTTAACCGAAGCAAAAGTGCATCTAGAACGATATTAAAAAGCAGGGGATTGAGCTGGACCTCCTGCTTCACACCTCTTTCAATCCCAAGGGACACATCAAAACCATCAAAAGTAGTATAGTTTCCCCGATATAATGACTCCACCAAAGTAAACCGTGGGGATACACCACGATTAATAGCCTAAAGGCTAGCAGAATGGCTCAGTGAGAAAGTGTCAAACGCTTTGCGGATACCGACGAAACAAAACGATCCTCCTTGGCTCTTTGCTCTCTTGATATATTGTGGAGCTTATTATTAAAACGTCTCTTATCCAAAAGTCATAAATAAAGGTAAAATATATTCAATCTTTACTGTTAATTACTATTTCTATACACTTATTTTTTTTATAATTAAATGATTTTACATGCATTCTGCATTCATTAAACCTTGCTAATATATTAGAAATTAATGAAATGAACTAAATCACTCCAGTATCTCAATTTTACATTTTTGTGGACAAGAGACGTTTTGATAATAAGCTCCACAGTTAGAACAGGTTCCCTCTCCAGGAGTGAACACCTTCTGTGATCAAGCAAATGATATAAAATTATGGAGACGATCCTCATGAATACCTGTGAACACACGCATCACCATAAAACCAATGGTGATGGTCCTCCAATTGTCCACATTAGGTAGTTCCCTTTCATATTTGGGTAAATACAATTCGATGTATACGCCAATCACCGCGAATAAGTCCAGTAACTAATAAATTAAAGAGCATCACCAAAAATCTAATTTTGTCCTTGTTGAAAAGATCATTCTTACACAATCTATGTACAACAGGGGACGGCAACCTTACAAACACTCTTTAAATAACCATAATTTATGATAAGAACGAAACCTCTCTCTGCTGAGTGGACTCTGTTCATCAAGATGAGCACCTACCCTTCTCTCAATGATAAGATCCACCATTTTGCGAGAATCTAACTCATACATTCTTAAGAGAGTCATAGTTACTCACGCCGTTTACCCGCAATTGCTTTAATTTCTTTACGTTCACATTCAGAGTAGTAGGCAGAAATTACATTAATCTATCGTCTAGAGACTCTTCTCCTTAGAGACGTACTGCGGATAAGGATACGAGCGGGTCCGACACCTCCACGTGGCCCTCTCGCGGTTTTCAACGTACGTTGGGACTCTCTAGACATCGCTGCAACTGCAGTGCCCTTCTTGTTGCTTTCCCTATCTCCATGCGAGATGATTCCCGGAGACAGGAACACTCATGCAGAAAAGAAAACTCTTCCCAGAGCGCCCGACGGTGTCTCCAGGTCCTGTTAGGTTACCGTGACGATTCTTGTGAGGGCCTGGTAATACCGTCCCACTGCCTGATTCTGAAATAGGAACCAGATTCCTGTTCGCCAAGATGTCCACGTAATCCTCCTATGTGTTTGAAGACTCCAGTTCTACGTTATAACCAACGCCTGGACAAGCAGGACTGCCAATTTAAACGCAACTCATGAATCTATTCAATCCAAGGATTCCTAGCCTCGCGAATAATATCAAGAAATCTTAAATTGAATAGAAATAGAAAGCTTATTCTTCCAGCAATATTGTATTGTTGTAAAAATTGGAGAACAGTTCAGACAAATGAACATGAATCTTGTATATTTGAAAATAAATTCCACAGACTCTATGATACACCCGATATTATAAGAATAATGAAATCACGACGGCTAAAATGGGTAGACTATGTAGTACGGATGGGGGAAAACGAAGATTATATTATCTCGTGGTTCGTAATCCGGAGCAAATAAGTTTATTGGTAATAATGAGAACTAATTCGGGTAATAATATTGTGAGGGATCTTCAAGAGATAGATGTTAGCCAGAAACAGACTTCATTTTGCACAGAAAAGCATCCTATGGGGAACGTCCTTACTGTGACGATGAACTTGGGAGTCCATAAACCATATAGTTAGTTGCTAATTTTTACATTGTATTCCTTTTATGAAGTGTTACTTAACAAAACTGTGTGTGTGTTTGTACTACACCAGTGGCAGTTATTTACGTATTGTAGTTGTGTTTTAAATGTACTTTAAGCCATCCTTAGAATTGTGCGTAACGAATTAGTATTGCGCATACCGTGTACACAGTTTATCACATTGTATTTTGTTCGAACACACCTTACCACCCCGACCTCTCATCTTTTTAATACAGACAGAATTGGATGCCTTCAGGTGGAGGGACTGCAAGAACATCTTTTGTTCTCCTCCGGTCTGGATCAGGCCATCTCCCTGTTTCGCTTCCCAGTCCAAACCCCTGACACGACCTTCGAGCTGGGATGCTCAAACGATTTTCTTCAAAATATTGTTTATAAAGATGAGGGTGGGGGCATTTTTTCTTACAGCCCTATTTCTAATTTCTTATCTTGGACTTATTTATTACAACGGTCGCAATTAAAATATTTATTACATAATCGTCTAACTCTATGAGTTACGGAACTCGCAAGTCCATCGCCGCAGTAACCAAAATGCAACATTTCATTCGATACTGGGCAAAATCAAGCCAGTTTTCAGCAAGATAATACAATTCTTGTATATCCTTTGTATACCCCTGATATCATTATTTTATAATATTGAGATAAATAGTGTAGATTTCTTCACTGTGCATTCGCTTCCATTATCCGGTCATTTCGTCACGTTTCGGATCACATATCTTTCTCTAAAACTTATTTAAAAAAACAGGCAATTTATTACCGTATGCCTGGTTATACTTCAACTCTCACAATTATAAAGTATTGCCGGAAAGATAATCGTTTTGTACTCTTTCAATTTTAACGTACCATATATTAAACGCGTGGTTAAGAGTTTCTGAACTGGGTAGAAACATCATTTCACCGATGCTAAGTGTTTCGCCATTTCGCAAAGAATTGATTTGAATATAGTATATCTAAAATTTTCTTCCCTACTCACACCTACCTACTCTTTAAGTCTTCCAATATAATTTACTATTATACTTCGGTAATTGTTCAAACAACCGGACCATTTGACCGTAAATGTATCTTTGTCGTTAACATCAGCTTTCTCAGTCGGGACATGGACATGTATTAAAACTATAGAACACGATCGAGTACGTATCGTAACGTAGAATAGTCTTTCGTTCACGAATTATACATTCTGAAACCTCCCGAAGCATACTGTTGATAATGTGAGATCATGTACGGAAATGATGTGACAGTTATTCTGTAGTAAAAAGTGTATTTTCCTTGTTGAATGCTATCTTGACCCTCCTACTGGACTTCTTGTTGAATCCTATCTAGTATGTCTATTCTGTACATTTAAGTGTCGTGTACCACCGTCTGAAGATTTTCCGATTTTTAAAATGTTTTTACATTCCACGTTACTTCCAAATCGTTTCATAATTTTGTTCATGGAATCTCCTCAAGAAATCCATGCACGGTGATCCGAATGAGCGACTAGTTTTGCTCTGGAATATTTTACTCCAGGAGAACCCATAGAACCATTTCTACACATAATTTACCAGTATAGAGTTATGACCTCTACGGCCTCAGAGTAAAGGCAGACATTCAAGATATCCTCTTTTGTCCACAGATAAACCTTGCCTATGTGGTTCATCTTCTACATCTGGGTGGCAATGAGAAAGCCACCCTTCACTATGATATATTTATTCGAAATTTAATTAGCTCTTGTGGATTCATCTTCTAACTGCAAAGGAGCAGTACTGGAATTAGTCCGCCTCGGCTTATTTCCGATATCCAAAACATCTGATCAGTATGCCTCTATGCGCCTCCTAGTTGGAGACCATTATTTAAAAAATAATGAAATTAAAGATCACATCCGCCGAGATTGATCTTTAATCCAGTACTGGAAAAATTAACATTTTAGGAGAGAAGTTCATTCTGAAATCATATGGGAAGACTGAAGATGCCACCTAGGGGAAAAGAACATCAAAAAAGTAGTATTACCAGGATCCACCGACAAGGCTCAACATTGTCCGTATCATAGATATCTTTGAGACAAACCACACTCTGCATGACGTTTAGAATCAGCATCCTTAAATAAACGCTGTAGATAGCCCCCCTATTCCAGGAAAAAAGGAAAAATCATCCAAACCTACGACCGGTAGTTGAGAAAATATTTGCAATATGTGGCTGGCGGTACGGTATTATTAAAAGAAAGAGTTCATTGTATTTTGCCACTTAAATAGAAACCTACATAGAAAGTATCTACAAAGATGATATGGACAGAAAAAATTGAATTTTGCGAATCTGTCTGTTTCTACTTCCTTTCCAGTCTATGGACCGCGGGCGACCGTTTCTCAAAGCAAAACCGCAGCCAGTAGCTCATATAACTTTTCCTACACCTGTGGGAAACTACGCAGTTGGGTGACTGCTTGTCTGTGATAAGAACGGAACTCACTTCGTGTAAGTTTCTCACACACCAATAAGCGATAGCTTCTTTTGGGTGACCGCTTCTCTTGGCCACGACGGGAACCATAAGGATCTCAGATCTTGTTTCCACTTCACCCACTTCCAGTGTCGTGCTTGCCCTCTGCGTTACTGAGGCTGACACGACACAAGTTGTTACATATTATTCTCATCTGTATCCTTGTACACAACACGTATTCGATTCAGAATATAGTACAAAACATTTCAGGGAACAACCATGTTATGGCCAATGCTACTCGCTCGATTAAAGCACTTGCTTAATGTATATGTTCTCACCAACGATACTGCCAAAATTTTCAGTGTGAGTGTGAAGCCACCATTCCGGGGTCTGCGTGGGTTATGCTAGTTTCTGTTGACTTTAACCGCAAATAGTTGAGGGTTTCTGCGCCCCCACATTGAGAAGGTGCAACGGTTCAAGTGTCGTGCTGAAAATACGAGTAGCCTTATACTACTGTGGTGTGTTAGGATAAGAAGGTTTTCAGAACAATTCTGCTGGAAACCAAGTCTATAGCTCAATTCCGGTCAAGGAATAATCAATATGGTGAATCCCGAATGTCTTCTATAGTGGGTGTCAATCCTGGACGGTGAAAATCTCCAATTGAAAGTTGGGACGCTCCAAGTACATCAATATTTCCTGCTTCAGTTGAAAGTGGAAGGTGGAGGACCTGCAGCAAACTCCAATTAAATACATTGATGTGGATTCCGAGGACGACTCCCCTGTAAAACACCATATGCAAGACGTATTTCCAATTCCCTCTTGGGCCTCTCGATGAGAAATATGACCAGTACGCAGCCACCACAAGAGATCGACGCACCAATGGGTGGGTCTTCCTTCAAGAGGAAAATATTCTCTCGCTCAGAAGAGATTTTCTCTCATTGAATACAGATCCCGGGTGCTCGCCTCTCAGAACAAGAGACAAGTTGTCAGGAGGGTTCTATGCCAAGAGACTTTCCTACCTTTTTCCCAATTCAAGAGATTTGAATAATCTCTCGTGTCCACCAAGAGGTGGTATATCTCTCGCACTGTCAAGGGAAAATAGTAATTCCCTCGCTGGGTGATGGTGAAATTATCAATTAAATAACCAACAATTTATTTGCTGGTAAACACTTAACTTGTGTTTTGGTACGTTTTATAATGCATAATCTACACTGCCAGGTTATGTAGGTGTATAAAATAAACTGCTGCACATACTGATTTCCATTATTTAATTACACATACATATGAAATAGTTTTTATCGTAGTATTTAGATGATTATTAAATCCTTAAAACACTTTACTTTGAGTTAAAAGGTTATTAAGAACAATTAAGATAACTGAAAACTTCAATTATGTAAACTGACAATGTCGCTCGTCAACTTCGAGACACTTGGGCAATCAGTAACAATACACCGCGTTGAAACCGGACCCGGGGGTCGCGACATGTGGCTCCAGAACGGGCTCGGAACCTAAACTGCTGTATAAGGTTTAAATTCCACATCGACTTGTTATCACACCTACAATACACCGCATCGATGCTGAGTGCCTATCCATAGAAACCAACATAGTCTTTGTTATCCTCACTCGTTACATTTAGTTCATTCATTCATCGTCATTCACTTCACATTCGCACTCCAGATACAAAACACTATATACACTGCATCACAGTTATTTACATCCATCATTATACGTTTCTTTGCTGTGGTCGGCTCTTTACAGTTAATGGTCATTGTCTTTCTTAAGTTCCGGTACCAGCTTTATCATATCTTCACACACGTAGTTACGTCCCAACTCTATTCAGAACCTCCTGGTTTTATTAGTAGGACTCCAAAGTTTACAATTCTTAGTTGATTGGTTTTCAGCTATTTTACAATCCATATGGTCTACTATTTACAACCTTTTCACTCATTTTCTTTACACAGAGGTAAAAACCTGTATGTAGCATGAATAACTTTTTAATGTGTTGACTGCAAGAATCACTGAAGCCGTGATTTCTTAGGAACACTAGTTCAGCCTCCTGGATGATCCGACGACCATTCACTATACTCTTATACTTATCATTTCTTTTCTTCACTGCCTTTTCTTTCTTCTCGGATATCATAAGTAACGTCTTTGACCATGATTCCTCCTCTTCCTTATTCTCGCCCTGTCTATGCCCAATGCATCCATCCCATAATTGTAACATGTTTGTGTCATTTAAATGAATTCGAACTGTTGCTACATTTAATGTACCCGATACAGTGTAAATCAAAAGAATTGAGTGATCTGTCAAGTTTTTACACGATTATTTATTAGACTCCCTACAACTAATCCTTCATAGTCTGTTCAACTCCCGATGGCATTTCCAACGGGGTTCAATTGCGGGTGATAAGGTGTTGTATGGTACAGTTTCACTAATCTTTCTTGAAGGAAACGGACGAACTTTTAGCTATAAAGCAAGGCCCATTATCTGATATGCAGCCCGGGGCACGCCTAGATGTACGAAATATGTATTGCGACATCTGATCACAGTGAAATCCGTAGAATTCCGTATGGGATACATAACTAGCTACAGTATATGGAATAAGTGTCAAGGCATGTGAATACATACGAGGCTCCTTCCGATGATGTGGGCAACTTGCCAATAATATCAAGTGAAACAAGGTCATCATGGAGTCTCTAACCGGATGACTATCTGCCTTCGCGCAAAAAGGTTACACAGTCATTGACATATCCTCTAACATCACTTCTCAGGTTTTCCCAATAAAAGTACATCATTACCAGCTCATAAGTCTTTTTAACAACTCAGTGTCCTCTATCATCATGCAAACTTCTCAAAACCCTTGACACTAGTCTTTGTTGCCAGGATTTTACATTCCTCATTATGAAAATATTTCATCATCAAGACATTCTTCTCAACTTTGTAGTACTAAATTATCCCTATGATGTCTCATACACCAAGACTTTTATCAAGCGCTCTAAAATAAGGGACTAGGGATAGATCATCATGCTGTTCCCTACTCCACCCTTCACTAGTGTGAGGTCTAAATCCCCTGATAACAACTGGAATTGGTTTACATTCATCACATTCGGGATTTCTGTGTTGGTACACGATAGGACATCCGCCATTATGTAACTTGTCCCTGGAATATACTGGATTACTATACCCATAACCTGTATCTCCAAATTCCACGGATACAGTCTATTATTCCAGTATTTCAAATTAAAAAAGTGGCATACAGCTTCTTGGTCGCTATAGACACGAATTTTATGTCCTGTTAAGAGTTTCTTCCATTTGCTGACAGCGTGTATCAGTGCTAAAAATTCCAACTCCGTTATGGTGTATTTGGTTTCTCAAAGTTTCAAAATTTGACTAGCAAATCCTAACACAGATTGTTTTCCTTGGTCCACCTAATATAATATGGCCACAGTTCCTGTGACGCTTTCATCAGTTATCATGTGGAAATCCAAATCCAATCTCGGATAGTTAAAGATTATATGGGTAACTATGTCTCCCTTTAATTGCTCAAAACATTTTCACATTCCTCGGTCCAGTGCCATTTATTTCCCTTTTTGATCAATTCGAACAATGACGATGCTTTCCTAACGTAGTCGGGTGTAAACTTTGCACACCATCCGAACATGCCTGACTTTGTTTGTAGCTCTCATGTTCGTAGGATGTCTGAACTTCCGTATCACCTGTACATACTCTTTATCCTTTTCTATATATCGGGTGAAATGATGAAGCCTAAGTAATTCACGGACAATGTCAAGAATCTGCATTTGCGTAAATTTATCGTCAACCCAACTTTTTCGAGATGTGTCAGTACCCCGTCCAGATATGTGACATGCTGCTCCATTGTCACTCCTGGGATGAGTGTATTATAAAATATATGTTCTAGACGTTGCTGATATAAATCGAAACTTAGCACTCGTTGAACAGCTGACAGCGACGCGCTGGATCCATTTCGAAATCCAAACGGTAATTTTCTAAACATGTGCATTTGCTCTTCACATGTAAAGCTGACCAGGTCTCAGCCAGTTCCAACTATAAGTAAAAATTCCAACGTAGTTTAGAATAATGCTCCCATTAATTTCATAAGTAGATTCTGAACTCTTTCCACTTCCAAATTTTCGAGCATTACGTACGAATTTAGAGCTGTTAGATCCAAGCATAGTCTAACCCTTGATGTGTCCTTCTCTTTCACCAGCAGTGAAAGATGACAACGGGGTGAAATAGTAGCCTCTATCACGTCCCACTCTAACTATTCCTTTATTTGCATTCTCACCTGGTTCATATAACAATAAGGGATAGGATAAGATTTTTGTGTGACCGGTTCGTTCGTATTTACAACTATTTCATATACAAAGTCTCAGCAGCTACCGGTTTGCTCGCTCAATAGTTTTTGATGCTTTATCAAAACTTCCAACAATATGCATTTTTCTTCTTCACTGGCAGAAGCATTGCCGACTATTTCCTCAATTTTCTTTCGGCTAGCACACTATAGGAGTCTGCTGTCTGGTACCTTCAATCGTCTGTGATCTAATTACCTTACATGGCTTGCATTGAGTCGTTCTCCATTTCTCATGTGAATTTCTTCAGAGATCTTAATAGATTCTGCCTCAACTATACTTAATTTACACAAATTCTCTTTATTGTTACATCTCTTTTATCCTTCCCATATTCATTGTGTAAATTTTCCAAATCACGTTTCCACTGCTTCGTTAATCTCCTAAGGTTTTCTTCGTTGCAGGCACAAGGACGTTCAGATCTTCCCATATGGTAATTCTCATATATCACGTCGTCTTGATTCACATTTACATGTGCTTGGTGTAATCACTTCCCAAACCATTAGCAGATTTACCACCGACACTATCCTATTTTCTTTAGTACACATGGGGATAGATATCTTCTCGTCATCATTCCTTAGAATTAATTTACTGGTCCGAAATCCATATTTACTCGATACATGGAAAAAATTACGCCATAGCAATGTAGGGTGATTCAGTCCTTCTACCGCATATACCGGGGTACGTATATACATTTTAACTACTTCCAGGGGTAGCACCACACTTCCCACTACTTCTTTTTTTCTTGTTAGAGTATAATCTACTAAGACTATATTCTTGGTCGGTTTTAAATTTGGGTGTGATACCACTGAACTGATTTGCTTCCAAGTATCAACAAACAGAACATAGCGAATTTTCCACGTCGCTATCCAACATAGCTGTAATCCAACATAGTTATGTCATCTGTCATAGCTCACTTCAAATACACTCGATTTACTTTCCAGTTACTGGACTTGATATATCGTCACATTCGTGCTCCGTATTGTAATCCCAGTCGATCATATTTACGAGCTCGTATCGCACTCGTCTAACCAAATATTCACCCTCATCTGGTATTACTGGTAATAATTTATTGTCATACTCACTCCTTACGACCCCAGCATTTCCACTATTTTTGCTTTGGGCCTGGATTTCATCGACCGCGAGCTTGACCCCCAGTCCGGGCCCTTTCTCTAGTTTTTGGTCTCACTAGTGCAGGTAAACCCTGAGCACCTTCAGAGATCAGTCCGAGTTCTTGCTTCTGGATATTTCCTTGGTTATCATCCTCATGATTACTTTTCTTCGGACTTCTGTCTCTTCTCCAGTTGCTACAGAATCTCCTTCGTGTCTGTTTTTGCCTTGAGAACACCTTTTACGCCAACGAGTACATCTAGCAGCTCCTGTCCATTTCGCTCATCAGACGTTCTTGCCACTTCCTTATTCACGTCTTGCTTGTCAGTATCTTCTTGTGTCCTCGGATCCTGTTCAAGGGTTGGCTATTTGACATACTTCACCTACAACTCATTTACTTTAGATGTCTTCATTTGACTATCATAGGACCGACCATTCTCATACGTTCTGCCATAACTCGAGTTAAATGTTACCTTCCTCGCTTTGTTAGTATCATATACTAGTTCCAACCGGCTTACAGCCTCAGGCAGATCAATGAGCCCCGTTATTTGAGTGGTAGAGAGGTGCCTCTCATAACTCAATGGTAACAAAGTTGTCAGACAATGGCACAGCTGAGACTCAATAATACTTTCGTCAAGATCTCGGATCAATGTATACCGCTCCACAATAAATCCTTCTACACTCTGATTTACTTTAGGGTCAAACGGCTGGTTAATTTTGTATACATCATCCCTTCACACTGATAATATATTAGAAATGCCGTTTTGAACAGTTGATAAACCTTGAAGTTCCTTTCATTTGACCGATACCAATATTGAGTTGAACCCTTTAGCACAAAGGGAATAATCCTTTTCACTTCCTCCTTCGGTATACCAGTAACTTCCTTTCCTCTCTCTAATTGTATAATATAGGCTTTCGCTGTCAACTCCGATTTCTCCGCAACGTAAGTTGAAAACGCCTTAAGGTCAGTTAACTTAAATATCCAATTATACCTCCTTGGACTACGACTTTCACTCCTTCTGCTGGTTGGCTTCCTGCTCCTATTGATTGATAGCAGTAGTCTCTTTATCCTTCTTCAATTTGACCACTCAACATCCCCATTACTTCTGAAATGATGACCTTAAATTATGTCCATACTTCCAATAGACCCATCCGTGTTTGAATGTCCACTTTGCAGAGAGGTATACTTTACTCTCTCTGAGCGCATTACTGTCGCTGGATGCACTACAATGCATACGCTATCCCTAGACACGTTCTCCCTTTCAGGATTCACCTGGTTCGTCATTATCCTGCCACGTCAACTATTTACCTTTCTTGTACGTTCGTCACTCGTACACTGTTTTATTTATTTCCTCGAGCGCACTCACTCTACTCACAGTAATGTCGACTTTAGTCTTCATGCCTACAATCTTTCCTTTATTGCTTTATACCAACTTCCCCTCAGTGTAGTTTTGCTTTTCTACTTGTTAACTCAACTGGGTTACCTCAGCTTGTTCCGCTAGTTTCACCTCCATCATCTTCTGTTCTACGCTTTAATGAATTCCAACTACTGTCTGTTGCATAAGCGTGGTGGTAGTAGCAAGTACCTCTTTCTTCATTTCCACAAGCCCCTGACCTAAATTATCCCTTCTAGCCCATCACGGTTGGACTCGCAGACAGTCAATAATTCGTCCATGTGGTGCTCTAACTTTTCTACACTGGCTGTTGACTCGTTTCATATTATATCCAACGTTTGAGCTTGTGACTGCTCTATTTGTTGTTCTAACTTCTCCACAATAGCAGCTACATCCTTTCGGATAAATCCAATGACTCAGTCTGTAATTGCTTTAAATCATTGGCATTTGTGATTATTAACGCAAACATAGTTTCCAATGTAAACGATCCTTAAGAAGGCGATTCCTTGACTTCCGTTTTCATTGTCGCACTTTCTTCACACATCTTGTATGTCCTTATTTCTTCCATGTGTATGAAGGAATTTGATATTTCCTTCAAACATTCACAACAAAAAAATGTCTCTCCATCCACTTTGTCTGCTACAAAATCTTCATTTTTGGTTTCTCCAGACTCCACCACTTTGCCAGCCTTCTAAACAAGCTTTTCCTACTTTGCCATATCTGGCCTAGCAAAATTATGCATCATTAGAGGATTAGGAGCGGCCCCATCGGATCCCTCTTCAGGCGCCATATCTAACGACTCAGGTGCCTTGCTACAAATACGAATAGCTTTATGCTACTATAGGGGTTAGGATAATAAGATTTTTAAAATAATTCTCCTTGAAACCAAGTTGATAGCTCGATTCCGGTGAAGAAATAATCAATATGGTGAACCCCGATTGTCTTCTGTAGCGAATGTAGGGACAGTCAAAATCTCCAATTGAAGATTGGGATGTTTACAGTACATCAATATTTCCTGCTTCAGTTGAAAGTGAAGGGTGGCGGACCTTCAGCATACTCCAGTCAAATACACTGATGTAGATTCCGAGGGCAACTATCCTGTAAAACACTATATGCAAGACGTATTTCCAATTCCCTCTTGGACCTCTCGATGAGAAATATGACCAGTACGCAGCCACAAGAGATCGACGTACCAACGGGTGGGTGTCTCTTCAAGAGGAATGCATTCTCTCGCTCAGAAGAGATCCTCTCTCAATGAATACAGATCCCGGGTGCTCGCCTCTCAGTACAAGAGACAAGTTGTCAGGAGAGTTCTATGCCAAGAAACTTCCCTGTCTCTTGCCCAATTCAGGAGATTTGAATAATCTCTCGTGTCCACCAAGAAATGGTATATCTCTCGCACTGTCAAGGGAAAATAGTAATTCCCTCGCTGGGTGAAGGTGAAATCAATTATTAAATAACCAACTCCTTATTGACTGCTAAACACTTTACTTGTGCTCTGTTATGTTCTATAATGCATAACCTGCACTGCCAGGTTATGTAGGTGCATAAAATAAACTATTGCACATACTAATTTTCATTGTTTAATTACACATACATATGAAATAGTTTTTATCGTAGTATTTAGATGATTATTAAATCCTTAAAACACTTTACTTTGAGTTAAAAGGTTATTAAGAACAATTAAGATAACTGAAAACTTCAATTATGTGAATTGGCAACGTCGCTCGCCAACTTCGAGACACTTGGTCATTCACTACAGCGAGATAAAACCGGACCAGGTGGCCGCGACGTAGGGTCTGGCAGAATTCATGTTTGCAATTGCTAAAGTAGCACAAGAAGTTTCCTTTACACGGCGTACGTTCAATGTGTTCTAAACTATTACTATACTCTTCACATTCCTCACAGTTCATAATCGTGTTTCTCCTTTATTGGTTAAATAACTTCAACGGGCATGCTGTTGGGATTACCTGCTTTAGGTTACCTTCCAAACTATTACGTATTTATTTTAAGGAGGAATATTTTGATTCTTTTTGCTTAGACTTATTCACAAATATATTATGTATTGGTTATTTAACTACCTGCTGTAACAAGGGAGAGAAAATGTATTTAATTTGGTATAATTCGATTGTCTACGAGTGTAGTAAAGTTTGTAAGGCGTTTCGTTCCATTGTTTCCGTGTTTTCTTGCAGCATTTCCAAAAACTTAATGGTTTCCACTAGTCAAGTTATTGAAACTTCAAGCAATTTATGATTGCCTAACTTTTTCAAGGAATGTTTCGAAAAATTTTCACAGTATGGAATAATCTAATTTTCGACAAATAGTTGTATTCTACGGAAATCTTAACAGGTAAGAAGTCAATACTCACTATGATGTTTGAATAAATACATGAGGAAAACTCACACTTATCTGAAAAGAACAAGAGAAAACAAAATTAATACATAGAGAATTCAAATGATATTATGGAATAAAATTATTTCCTTTAAATTTGTCGTTTTTGAATATTTGATGTAATATTATATCAACAATTTAAAGAATCGTAAAACCTAACGTTCGTCTTGAGATTAATATGAAATGCAGGAAGTTGAACCAGGAAGTAGTAAGTCAATAGGGTGTTATTTTAGTTTTCCACGGTATTTAATACTGAGATGGGCACTTTAACGATACCTTATGTATTGACAGAAAATATTCCTTAAAATAAGTTAACACAACACCTATAACACGAAACGCATAAAATACGTATATACAATAACGTATATTGGAAGCAATTAAGTAAAAAAGCAGGTCTTTCTAAACAAATAATTATGTAACTAATAGTGTTAATAAGGTTAGACCGAACAGCCATATCTCGGTCGGTAGAGGAGTCCGAGCTCAACCCTGCTAGCGAGGGAATACAGCAGCTACAGGGCGATAGCTTGAAACAAGAAAACAAGCAACGAGTATTTGTTTCCTGTTTGCTGTTGACTATTTTGAACTGATGCTTACTAACAGAAATTCGTGGAATATATAAAGTAATATATTTTTATTGAAGTTGAAACTGCCAATCTCCTTAACATTTAAAATAAAATTAGTAGTAGCACTAGGTTTGATATCCATAGTGTGAAATTATAGTGACCGTATGGCAATTAATAAGATTTATACGAAGCACGCCATCAAAATTATTGCCAAGCACTGCAAAACAAACCCGTATTATTGAGGGCACACCAAATGATAAATGATGAACGTAACGTAAAATAAGACGTTTTAATATTTATAGAATTAGATACGTACTCAAAAGTATTTCTGCAAAATTGACATAATAGTTAATCGCAGACAAAATAATAGACAAATGTAATAGTTTTGTGCAGTGAAACATATAAGAAGATAAATAGGAACTTTCAGTAGAAAAGGCAAATGAGGAAGTTATTGTTATTTCGGTCTACAGTGCACTACAGTGAGTGACGTTTATACCGGATAGTTGAGTGGAAATAGCGTAAACGAAGAAGTAGAAGAAAGTAAAAATGTTGCTTCTGACCAAGTAAAAGAGAGATTACATTCTAAGATTTTGAGTGATGTTGGAATACATAAAACTGCTACTACAAAGTCAATTATACCTGTTAGTTATGTTTATACGCTGCCTTGTATTGACAACAGGAGTGTAAATGTAAATGTGAAAGTAAAGAAATGTCGAAATTTGAGAAACTTTGTATTAATAAAGTGACTCAAACGTTTCATACTGCATATTTTAATATTGCATCTGCATCCTTGGAAACGAAATAAGATGCTTTAACCTGTTCATAAATCAAGAATATGCACGTATGTACAGGAGGCGTGTTTAAACGGGCTAGATATTTCTTATTGTAATTTTAATCCAAATATTAAGAAACGTTTGATTTTTTAGTATCGGGAAGACTTAAATTTAAAGCAAATTGCAAAACATCCGTCAAGGAGAATTAACACTGGTATTGTAAGCAATATCGTAATTATGTGCGTTTATACATCAAGCGAAAACAAAAACGAAAACAAAAGACAGAACTTTTAATGTAGGGAAGTGGCTTTGAATTGAAAACATACTAAAATTTTAGCATTATCTGAGATGTCGACGTAATTGCAACGATCTTTGTTCAGACGTATTCAGAATTTCAATATAGTAGACACTCGGCGATATGGAAAAGTAACGCTGTGGAAAAGTGAAATGGTAAAGCGGAAAAATTCAACATTTTTACCAAAGTGGAACTTGCAATTTGGATGTTATTTACTATAACTCAATTTTGAAACATAATTTCTGACACATAACCACTTATATATTGAGTTTTGCGACCATTCTGGAATAATCACGACCTTTAATGAAACATGTTCTCTTTTCTTGTATGTGGTTAATAATATAATGCCCTATTAAACAGGGTGTGTCAAAACGCATTGGGTAACATGAGATATTATAAATCAAATATAAAATGGTGGTGTCATGCAAAAAAATCTTCCATTTATGAAATAGAAATATGTAAAATTTGATAGTAAATTATCACTTGAGAGATTGTTTTTATTATTACACTGTTTTTATTATGAGGCAGTTAATGGGTTGAGAAAAGAAGTAGGAAATATAATGGACATTTGTAAATTACAAGCTGTGCTTCCAAAATTACATAAAATAAACAAGGAACGGTGGTAAGAGCAAAATTGCTACAATTTTTGAAGAGCCAAAATATTGTCTTTTAAAATAGGAAGAGAAAATGGACAACATAAATTCATTAACTACTTTCTGGGCATCGTTCATTCGGTAAAGGTACATATAATATTATTCAGCAGCAATACAAATCATCCTTTCGAAAATATACAAGTAAAATGACATCGAACATTTTGTCTAAGAATTCGGATAAACGGGACTGAATAACTAGAAATGTACAGAAGTTATAAAGCCATTTACTCTTATAGCTTTCTACTGAACTAAACATAGCTTTACATTATATTAGTAAAACACACTTAGTGACTCAGAAGACTTTAATATAAAATGGGTAGCAGGCTTTTCAAGAGTTGAACCTCCCGGAATTAGTAATAATATTTAACGATCTATGGACATCACAAGTGTTGACAAGAGTGTTACATCCGGCACAAAGCGTAGGCCAAGTTCAATACCAATACGTTATATTTTAATGCAAATTAGAGAAGCGATTCATTTACAGTGCCTGCCATCCTAACTCTGGTTTTCTAAACTTTTCTGTAAGTCGCCCTGGCTAATGCGGTGATGGCACATTCGAGAGTAGATCCTTTACGACTTCCTTCCCACATTCACTCCACACTCCTATTCCAGGCTCAACCATAGTTGCCTAAAAGCTATAAATGAAATTCAATTCAAATAATAGTGTTAGGTTGTTTGAAAATATAAGTAATTCAGTACATCTGAACCAATCGATGTTTCTAAAACTTGTTATAGTACCCCTTCGTGTCTTAGGTCTGGGTACCAAGTACTAAGTTTTCAACTGTACCATAATTTTAGAGCATAATCTCACTCTTGAAAATACCGAAATATTTTGCTAAAATAATCTAAAAATAGTTTGACTGGAGAATTGATTTAAATAATTTCAGTTACTTATAAATATAAACACAAGTAGAATTTAAATATTTACATTGATATAAAGACTCCAATAAATTACTACATTATTACAAAATATTGCCTTAATAAGAAAACTTGCGTTAATATCACAAAACATTTGGACATTTAACAAACTTTATAAATGATATACAAAACGAAGTCGTTATGAAAGTCAATAAATAACGTGATGCTAACGAAATATATAGAAAAGGAGTGAGGAAATAAACACTGAAGCAGTGGCAGGATCTGCATTTCTAACGTAAGAAAGCACACAGTGTTCTTTATATAGTACAATGTGATGCTACTACGTGTGCATGGCCTATAAAATGGGCGGAGTTGATTATGACGCGTAAGCTATAACCACACCAATAATAAATACTTAAAATTACATAGATATTGATGTTATCTTGTTTTAGTGTCTTGATAGTGATAATAATATGTCATGCGAATTAAAGTAAGTATGGATTTTGAAGTTCTTCAAAAGTATATGGGTATTGTATGGTGGATCAGGGATTTCCCAACACCCTCTAACACCCCCCAACACACCCTACATTTTAGAGTACGCCCCGAAGAAAAACTATACCCTCGCCTTTGATGTGGAAAACCGACAAACCATTTTCGAGTAAGTAAACAATTATCATAGAAAGAAAAGAAGAAAGAAAGAGGTGAGAGGAGCAGGAGGAGAAAAAGTTTGATGTAGTGTTGAAATTTGGCTGCACCACAAAGTGGGATGAGAAAATGATTATGGTTAGTGGATTGGATATTGTCAATGACACTTGGCCTAGGTTCTTTATTCAAATCACGGTAAATATAATGAAAATTCTATCGCTCCAAGATAAAGCTAGAAAAACGCAAGAATTGACATCACAGTTATAACAGAGACAGTAAAGTTCGCACGAGTGACTGTCCAATTCTAGAGCAAGCTTGCTCAGGAGGCTGATCTATTGGGCCCTCTACTGTTTGAATAAATGTTGGCTGACCTAATTAAATCTGGCGGGAACCGCTGCATGGCGTGGAAGGTGATCTGCAATTGACTATGCAAACTCAGACTTAGCAATCATAACGTCGATTCAAATATATTTCACAGTGATGAGCGAGGCATTGAGTCCGGGCCTCCCATTCACACCTAGTAACAGATTCTCCAATTTGAAGATGTCACTCCTACATCTGTTGTGTCATTGATGAATGTAGTGGAATAACCTCCAATGTATGTATTACGTATGTATATACGGGTTCTGTTTGTGACTATCAGTTTATCGAGCTTGCTCGCTGTATAAGGCATTTTTATCTCTTTTCGTATGTGAGGGGGTGTATACACTTTGTATGCATTATACATATGTACACCTCCTGTCAAGCATCAGTTTACTATATAGAAAAATAGACCTTGCTCTATGTGAGTGTTGATGTGTACATTTTCTGTACGTCTTTCGCCATGTCGGTTGTGATGGACTCCATTAGAGGATTCCGGTACGAGTTTTCTGGTTTCCCGGTTTCCCTTACACTGTAAAAATAGTAGACACAACGTTCATCCAAAAAATGGACTCAGCTGAGCTGCCTCCACTTTTTGGATTAACCTACATTCAGCCGCTTTTCGGTTGAACGTTTTACTTTCTGTAAAATTTCAAAATGTGTGTATCTGCTCCCACGTATTTCATTCAAGCAGAGCATTTTTTAAAGTAGAAAAGGATAACATGTAATATTCCTTTAAAATTAAAAATTAAAATATAAAACAAGTTAATGTGGTCGGGTTTCGATCCAGGGTCCTCAATCATACTGGTCTGACACTCTGGCCACTTAGCTACAAAGGCAGTTGCTGTTTTTGGCTTTCCGCGTGATATCTATAGCTAGGGTTTTACTGGGAAGGAGGTTAATCATTAACACGTTTTTGATTTTACTACGAGAAATGCCTCGTGAAAAAGGGAAAGATACGTTTGCTACAGTTTAAAGATGTATACCTAACTCCTTGCCGTTCTCGGTCCACCAGTGAACTGTTTACTGTTCACAGTGTAAAGGCAATATAAACACTCAAAATGGCGGGGCGTTCAGTGACAAGCAAGTAACATTACTCCTGTTACTGGATTATAGAATATCTAACCAAGGTTTAAACTTCATCCACAAAAGTAGGTAACCTCAAAATTGCCTGTTTAGGTTACACTTCGATTAGAAAATAACCGAGTTTTAAGCGTAAAATAAGTTGAACGTTCACGGACAAATCACTTTGGCCAGCCAATTGTCAGTTAACGTTAAGCTATTACAAAGAAAGTGTTCAACTTTAAAATGGAGTTAATTTTACCAATCTTTCCACTAGAAGGCTTACACTATATCCACATTTAAGAATAAATCCAAAAAACGCTAATTTTCGACTTTTATTTCTCCATAAAGCGGAGTAACTTTCATCCATTTCGTGTTTCCATTTTTTACAGTGTAAGCTCTAGTTCCAGATCCATTTGTTTCCCTAATTAGTCTTAGAAATTATTTTCTTTCTCGATTTATTTCTCTTACTTCAATTATTTTATGAATGTTTTAATTTTTCGATTGTAGCAATGCATTTTTTTCATAGTATTGTTTTCCTTGGATGGCTAGCCAAGGAATCCCTCTCGGATTATTCTGTGGATTTGATAAAGGTCTTATCTTGATTTAAGTGTGTTTATTTCGCGTCTTTGTTTCGGGGTCAGGTTTAGTTTTGTTCTGATTTTAAGGAGTATTAACATCTTCTATAGAAGATCAAGATGCTCTTTTATAGAACAGATGATATGTCTGGTTTCAAATCCTTTTTATTTGATTTTGCGAGGGCCATTTTTATTTCTGTAAATTTGTTTTTGTATTCTGGTAATATTTAACTAGGGTATACCTGAAAATTTTCACAGTTGTATGTGCATTAAAGTATTTGGTTTAGACGTGGGGCAGAAAAAATTGTTCTTCATCCTACCTCATATATAGTTAAATTCTTCTTTCTCAGATTATAAATAAGATATTTATTAGTTTTTTTATTTTCTTGGTTGTGTGTCTCCCTATTTTTCTCTTCCTTTTTCCTTGCATCTTGTGGAAGTTATTGGTTAGATTAGATTTCTAATTTATTTTAAGGGTTTGTCTTTGTGAAAGACAGTTATTACTTATCAGAATGTTTAATTGGTCCTGAAAAGAATGGTGATTTTATGTTGCAGGTTTATTTTTTTCAAACAGGTCTTCTATGGTTTCTTTCCTGGGATGTCTGTTTGGCGGTGTCGGCTTGTCCCTATCGAGTGTTCTCTGACTTTTGAGAGTAAGACTCTTATTTTTTTAAACCTTTTTGGTTGCTTGTTCATTGCTCTTCAGGAAGTCCAGCACATATGACTATTCCTTGGTCTCCTCCGAACCAAAGTGGGCTTTTTCTTTTTTCCAAACTAAATTTTCAGTTTTCTTCCAACTTCAGTACTAACTGTCTACAATGAATAGTAGCCTCCTCATTGATACTTAATTCCGCTGTCCGCAGAATAGATCTGATATTCTCTTCAAACCTGGTTGTTTCTTTGGTGAACTCAATTAAATTCAAGTCAGGTTTTTGGAGTCTTATTAAGGTCTGCTATCTTGTATCCTTCTGATCTCTGACTCGTAGTGCTGAACAAGGTACCATTTGGATAGCAGCTTTCACAGTGTCCTTAAGCTTTCTTCCTGGTCACCTATCAACCTTTAGTTTAACCTACAGGGACCAGCTTCAACCCTGCAGTTTCGCACGGGTTTCCGGATGCAATCGACCTCTCAATTTCTCTTCTCTCTTCACCGTTTTCTTGTTGTCCAACTTCCATATTCAGTCCAAGACGTCCAAGATTTCGTTCAGTTCCTGCAGGTGCGAGGGTATTTCAGTTTAAGTGTGTCCATATTGTACTACGATGTACATATTTTACCAGATATTTTTTTTTATAGAAAAGATATTTTTATAGGAAAGGTTTAGTGTTGTACTTAGAAGTATAAGTAGGGTAGTCCGTATCTATTTGAATAAGGGACTATATCGATCAGGGGCGTGTTTCACAAAAGTACTTGTCAAGTTTTCACTCGTCAGTTTGGATTTTCGGGGGACTGTCTCAAGGCCGCTAACCACCCGCCACGAACCCTTGATCTCCTTCAGTCAATTTTCTATCATTTTGTGCAAAGGGTGTGATTAAATTAGAATATATTCAATTGTTAGTAAATCTTGACACCCAAAACTAGGCAGTAAAACGACAGTACACAAAGATTGTGGCGGGAGGTTAGCGGTCTTGAGACAGTTCTCAGGAAATTGACAAGTACTTTCCTGAAACAGGCTCCAGAGGTCATAAACATGTTAATACGATTATGATTTGCGAGATTCCTTTTCAGTCTTCACTCTATCGACTGAGGTGCTATTGGGGGCAATGCCTGACAAATCATGACGTTATTGATATGTCTTTTTCTTCTGATTGGCATAGCTCGCTCTGATCGAAGTGGACCTAAGCTACAATTTGCAGTAGTACCCAATGGCATGAAGAATCACCCATTCTCTCAAATTCTTTCAAGATAACTGCAACCTTCAGTTCGATGCTCTAGAATAGTAGATAACAACTATTTCGACCAGCTGTTCTCTTCAGCAAAGGCTTCTGGCATTAGGCTATTATGTAGTCTCGGTGATAAGTACAATTGAAGTTGGCAGTGATTATTAGTCAGTGAACAGCTTGTTGCGGATAGTCGTAGTTCTATATTTAAATAAAACTTGGTCATTTATGTCATCATCATCATATTCAGACATTTTCTATCCACTGCCGGATGAAAGCCTGCCCGTTTTTCACATATCTCGGTCTGATGCTATCTTTATCCATGTAGCGCCTGAAAAACGCTTAATTTCATCTACCCATCTTGCATTTGGGCGTCGTCTCAGTCGTTTCTTTTCTCTAGGAATCGAATGTAGTAATATGTAAAAAGTAATTTTATGTATTCATTTATATAGTAATTTACGTATACTAGTCATTTATATATTATCTAGAATATAATAGGAATATGAAGGGTGCAGGGAAATAAGGGGCTCATCGACATTTTACGAAGTTTTCAGGCGAAGGTTTTAATCATTCATTTCTGTATGTAGGCTCTTGTTAACATTTATTTCCTTTAGCGCATTTACTCTGTAAAAACACATTCCCTCTCTAAATAGCAAGTTCATCTGAAAGTACAACCGATGGGCAAAAGATGATGTTAAGATCTTATTTTTTGTGGAAACTGCAATGAGCCCATTCCTTCAGTGTACCCTTCATATGTTTTATCAGTTAATTTTGTTCATACATATTTCTTGAAAGTAAATTCGTGTAGTAGGTCTTATTGCTAATTCTCTCTAAAAGATAACTAACACGGCTGCTGTATGCAACTGTCCATAAGTTTTAGTGATCCATATAAATGGATATTATTGTTATGAAAATTAATAGTTTTATGATACTTACATCGATATTTTCCGTCAAAGCATAAAAAAGATTCTTAATCCCAGGTTATATTGATACAAGGTAATCCTGTAATCTTGTTAGGTTCCTGCCTGATAGAAATAGTTTGTAATGAAATTCCTAACTATATAGAGAGAAGTTTATATCAATTTTGTTTACACCCTCTCCATAATTTCAATACTCCCCTAAGCGAAAAATTCTGGGGGAAAGCCTGTGGTGGAATCAGGTTGAAAATGCTTTTAAATATTCTTCTGAAGTGGCAACTATGAAATAATGTATTTAATAATACTTTCGTTTTTTGTTTTATTTCTCTGAGCGCTAATTTTGAAGATGACATTGGGCGCATTCAACGGACTAAAGAAGCACTAAACGCTGAGAGAGCACTAGAATCTTTTTGGTTTGCCTATAGGTAGCAACCAATACGATTAAAATGTTCTCTCATCGCTTAGGCCGTTGAATGCACCCATTTCCAAACCAATTTTCTATTGTAGTCGATTTTTAAATAATGCTGATGACATGAAATGTGGTCAGATGGGTCCATTCCGAACAGGGTTGCAACATGGCGGCTTAACAGAAGAAAGACGCTGAAATCTCCAGTGTTATTTTACAAAATTCCAAAGAATTTTCGATCTTCATGTCAAGAACATTTATACAGAAGTATTCTATAGTGTCACAGTGTTTTATATATAGTAGTTTTATATTACGAAATTCAAAATTAACAGTGATAAATACATCTACAATGACGGTGACAAGAGAGTATAGAGTGACTGACGACTAAGGCGGACAGACACCATAGCAACTGATAAATAACTGACCTTAAAATGTCAAATTAAATGAACGATAGACTGTAGAACTGTATGATATTACTAATTTAATATACAATGTCAGTTAATATAACGAATTCGCAATGGGTATGAACATTAATTCGCGCTCGCGATAGGAAGAATTAAAACTAAGGCCATTTCAGACAATAGCGAACACTTTTTGAATTCCCGTGATGACGTAAGTTGTAATATTTTGCGGGAAACTTATTAACCAAAACTCAGCGAGCCCCTAGACAGTGAAATATGAGTTACAGTAGCACTCCTAGTGTCAGGGGAACACAACACCAAACATATTCGATATTCAGTATTTCTAGTCGATATTTAAATAAACAATAAGTCAATCAATCCTTTCTTGTTACGTTTCAAAGTATCACCGGTAGTCTTGTATATTTTTCCTCCACTCGCATGAGTGTCCGTAGTTGTTAATTCCTCTGTCGCGAGAGGCATTGTGATAGCATGACTTGGCATGAATGCGGTTGTCGCAAGCTATCTGGTGATTTCCAGTCCTAGTATACAGACTGATTTCTCTAAACGAATACTCTTTGCTTAACGACAGTATCTTCCTGATGCGTCATACACCATTCAGTCAATGATGCATGGGCGGAGTCATGGAGGCATGGGGGAACATTCTTACATTTATTCTTACATTATATTAAACATGTTATTCTTATATTTTTAATTTGAGTAAACATAATATCTACAAGACTAAAATATAATTCATTTGTAGACAGTGACGAAGACTTGTGGAAATTTCTTACCCACACATCATGATATGATAAACTACTACAATCGTTCGTGAATTGCAAAGAAGATCGAAGGTCATCTACCGTATTCGGATACTGTTTCTTGTGTCATAAACATAGTTGAAGTGATGAGCAACGCAAAGTTACTTTGAATAGAAGTATTTTCAAATATGGAAATAGTGCTGAATATTAATGAATGGCATAACTAAATAATACCAAGATCTCTCCTGATCATAAGCAAAGATTGTTTGAATCCGTAAGAAAGATTTTGATATCCAAAAGACGTATTTACATTCTATGACTTTGGGCTTAGATATAATACTATTTTCTGGTTTTACTTTAGAACACATTTCACAATACCTAATCTTCTTAATGTTAAACTCCTGTTTAGTGTAAAACCTTGAGTTTAATATATCTGGCGACAAAATAGTGGTCTGAACTCACATTTGTAATAAATCATATATCTAAGATGGCGGAAGCAAGGAAATTTTGTCGTTTCGATGACAGCAGAGAAAGCATCGAGAATTATCTAGAACGATTCTCAGTTCACTGCGAGTTGCAAGAAATAAAAATGGAACGTAGACAGAAAATATCAATAACCTCATTATCTCCAGAATTATACGCAAAGGTAAAAGAAACACTACATTCTAAGGAAATACTTAAAGCAAGTCTATCCGAAATTCTAGAAATATTAATAAGAATGTACACAACAAGAGTAAATGTAACTACTGAACGACATTCCATAAACTCACTCAACAAAAACAAAAAGCGAGAATATATAACGCAGACGATTCAGGAGATGAAGGGAAACAGGGGTGGGGGGTGAAATAACATACGAGATCTATACAAAGGGATAAACTCGTTAAGGAAAGGTTACCAGCCGAGGTTAGGAATGCGGAGATCATCAGGTGGATCCGACTAAAATTATCGGTGTGTGGAAAAGTTATTTCAACAAGCTTCCTAATATACGCAACTAAGAACAAACACAGGAATTTGAAATCTATATTGCAGAACCGTGTATGCCCGAACCAAGTGAGATCGAGATCGAAATGTCCCCAAAGAAATTTAAAAAATCAATTGATCGCGAATAGGCAATATTCCAGCCGAATTAATTAAAGCAGGAGGAACGGCACTAATCAATAAAATACATAAATTGACAAGTTTCTCTAATATGGAGAAAGGAAGAGTTTCCAAAGGAATGGAAAACCTCAATAATAGCTCCGATTTATAAAAAAAAGGGGGGATAAATCGGACTGTTATAATTACTTGGGAATCTCGTTACTCCAAAAATGTTACAAAGTATTGAGTAATATATTGCTAACTTGCCTAAGTGTATCCGTAGATGAAATAATTGGATGAAATTATAAGAGACAAATCTTGGAGAAGAAATGGGAATACAATGGAACTGTACACCAGTTATGTATTGATTTTTAAAAGGCTTATGATTCTATTAAAAGGGAAAAGTTATACAGTATCCTGGTACAATTTGGAATTCCGAAGTAACCTGTTCAACTTGTGAGGATGTCTCTCACCACTACTGTTTAACTTTGCTTTAGAATGTGCGATTGTAAAAATGAAAGGGGACAAAAAAAGGACTAACGTTGAATGGCTTGAATATACTGTTCATGTATTCGGATGATGTAGATTTAATAGGGAAAAATATAGAGGCACTACAAAGTAAAACCAATGTCTTAGTAGAAGCGTGCGATGAGATAGGTTTACAGGTAAACCTAGATAAAACAAAATACATCATGACAAGCCCAAACACACGGAATAATAGAAATTGGTACATAACAATTAAGAATGAGAACATAGAGAAAGTAAACAAATTTAAATTTTTTGAAGCACATATAACAGGCAAAAGCGAGATAACGGAAGAAATAAAAAGTCGTTTAGCGTCGGGTAACGCATGTTTCTACTCAGTCCAGAAACTGTAATTAATATCAAGGAAGTTGAAATTGAAAATCTACAGAACTGTTATTCTGCCAATAATACTTTACGGTTGCGAAAGTTAGAGTACGAGTGTTTGAAAATAAGGTCTTGAGACAGATATGCGGGGCGAAACGAGACAAGATGACTGGAGAATGGAGGAGACTGTATGACGAACTTCACGGACTGTACGATTCACCGGAAGTTGTAAGAATAATGAAATCACGTTGACTAAGATGAGCTGACCATGTAGCTCGGATGGAAGAAAAACGAAGATTATTTTCCATCTTGGTTGGAAAGACGGAGGGAAAGATACCGTTCTAAAGACCGAGACGACGTTGGGAGGACAATATTAGAAGGGATCTTCGAGAAGTAGGTGTTTCTCATGAAAACTGGCTTGATCTTGACCAGTATAGAACCCGATGGCGAACGTTTGTTACTACGGCGATGAACTTGCGAATTCCGTAAGCCATAGACTAAGTGAGTAAGTTACTATACCACATTGTGATCTATGAAATATATAGGAATGAACCTTACATTGAAATAAAGGTAATGTTATTTAATAATTCAATAATCAAGAAATCACTTCTAGACGAGAAAGAAGAAAAAGTGAAATTGTTCAACATTTGGTGTCCTCGATATTGGATAAGGTGGCCATATTGGATGACGCAAAAGTCGGACGTGTGTGGACTTAGGATATTAATATATGAGGCAAGAGTATGTTATCCTCTGAGTTACAAAAAATTATTGTTTCCTTGGTTTCGAACTCCCTATAGACTGGACTAATGTGCGAACGTTCCTGATCAACATGCTTAAGAGCTACATTGTTTTGTCGTGCGCTATTTTGTCTGCGTTGTTCGGTTCTTCATTATTCTTATGGTGTTAACGTTCTTTTGTTGTAGATTCGACTCCAAAAGTTAAATTCACTGTATTTACTTGTCACAAATTACTTTCCCGCTGCTTAGAACCTGGCTTTGTTTAGGGCTATACGCTAGATTAGTACCCTATGTTTTGTAATTTGCAGTTTCTTAGCGTCGCATGTTTTTGTTACGCGCGTTTCTGACGGTTTTGTTCACAGTCTTGCTCTAATTTTGGTACACCTGCTGCTTTACTACGCTCTGTTTCAGCAGGTGTGTTTGTGTCCAAGGCTGTGTTTAGGACCTCGAGCTCTTCTAATGCTCACTTCTCTGGCGCGTTGTTCTTACAGCATCGTTATGAGGTGCTACGATTGATTTACGGTGGCTTCAAATAAGCCCTAGTACAATAAAAGAAGTTATTCCGTGCTATTTTCTCAACAGTTACTATATATAAGAAGACATTTACCATGACTTGGATATGTATAGGAAAGAACGGAAAAATAGATTAAAGGAGAGCGGGGGAAGATATTTAACGTATTTTGATAAAAAATATTGTATGTAATTATAGAAGAAGCAAAGAATGACGTAGTAGAAATTTAGTTGGTGGAAATCACACATGTTTCATAGGACGAAAAACGCAAATTATATAAAATTCTGTATTAAAATGTAAGTCTGAATTCCTATTTTAATACTAGTAATACATTTTAATTGCTCATCCTTTCTAAGAAAAAGTTCTATTGGATAGAATGCTTCAGCATAATTTCTAAATAGGTCTCCTGTACTCACCGCTCCATGTAGATAGAAAAATTTCCTGTATAAATTTGAACACTGTATCAGAGGCCATGATCCATCTGATACAGAAAATAATTCCCAATAGCCTGAATTCAAAGTCAAATCTGAATTCTTGGTGAATAATAATATTATAAAGAAAACTACTACTCGTTAACAATTCTCGATCCCTACTCGTTCTGGTAAGGATTTTCTGGAACCTTAAGGTGATGCGAGCAGCCTTGTCCTCCTTATTGCTCAAAACAAGTGACAGGTTTAAAGAAATATAATGTATGTTTGATGTGGAGTACATATCATATGTTTTCCCCACTTGTCTTGGTTGACAAGAACTTTGAAAGAAGGAATTTTGAGGAGGAAGTAGTAGGTCAGTAATCATGTCCTTCCTATAAGATCGCTGGTAAGGAAAGATTTCCTTAGAATGTGTTATGAATATATAGTCTGCCACTATGATTATGTGGTATACGGATGCAGGGGCACGAATCCTAGCTGGAACAAAAATATTTGTATGTTTTAATATCGTAATAACTTAGAGTAAAACCCAAAGACGGACTGAGGAAGGGGATAAAGGAGCTGCAGCCCAGGGCTCCCACTGGTTCAGGGGTCCCGGCAAAGGTAAATTAGTAACCTATGTAAATAGTAATCATAGGGGATAGGTGATGAATTCAGACACTTTCAGGTAATTTGTGTTCATTAGCGGAACTTTTAAAAATAGTTTATACTTTAAGATTTACTTCTCTGCTGTTGCCGAAGTTAGTTCTGCATTAACAAAATATACTCACAACATTAAACACTGAAGAATTTCTTTAAGTGTGTAGTTTGTAGTCTACCGTAGAGGAACATTGAGAATTTATTAATAATAAAAAGCGCAAGCAATCCAGCAAAAAAGATTGGTTCATTGAGTCGAATCCTGTCGGGTGTAAAAAATTAACAGTACCACAGGAATTCGGCAAACCCCTAAAATAAACGTGATGGTTTACATATTTAAACAAATATAAAGTGTTAGCTTTCCAGGAGTTGCTAGCTGAATTAAGCAAATAAATATAAAGAATAAAAATAACTTCCCTCTCCGCTATCACATCAACTACACATACTAATGTCACATCTCATAATCTTTCTCAAAAATACATTTATGCAAAACGGACTTGATCGATGTATTTGTGGTCAAATTCTAGCCCAGATATGTTAGATGACCCCTTCCCATTTAAAAAATCTAGCAACATTCAAGATTACCGACTTCAAGATGTCTGGCATAACAAACGTAGCCTCTAGAAGATAGCGCATTGACCTGATATCCATTAATGTGTCTTTGTTATGCATTTCACAAATAAACGCTTATACTAAAATTACCGTTCTCATTCTTATGAAAGAAATTTTCGATCACTGCACCCGTTATTATGGACGAAAGCACTTATAATCATAAAGTTTTCTTGTGTTTTCCTGATGTTCCCTACTCCTCTGCTAAGTTTGGTCGAAAAACCAGTTTAAAGCATCGATACGTTTACTTGTTAGCTAGTTAGTTAATAACTTATGTGAGGGAGAGGTGAAAATTTTTCGTCCTAACATACAAAGAATACTGATAGGTCAGTGGAAGTAACAAGTTATTACCCATGTTGGCATCGAAGGTCACTTCCTACGAAGATCCTCCAACAAATCTAACCCTTGATAAAAACAAAGAAGCAGTTGTCTTGCTCTGAAACCAGCTGTCAACAGCGGCAACAACTTTATAATTGTCCTGAAACTGCCTACCTTTCAGGCTCAATTTCAATTTTGGAACATAAATTAGTCACTATGGGCTAAATCGAAAGAATATGTGGAATGATAAAGCACTCTTAGTCCAAATGCTCTAATTTTGACATTATTCGATGAGCTTTGTGACAGGGAGCGCTGTCTTGTAGGCACGTGACTCCCTTTTTGAGTTTCCGACGCTGCTTCTCCTTGATGGATGTATGAAGTTTATCTAGGAGACTGCAGTAATATTCGGGGTTCATAGTGAACACTTACTGGAGATAATCAACGAAAAACGTACCATGGCAATCCCCAAAACCGTCATCATCACTTTTTGTCGCCGGAAATTTTTATACTGGGTGAAACCTGGGTGGCACTGAATCGACAACTTTTTGTTTCCGGATCATAGTGGTGGATCCAAGTTTCATCCTCACTCACCACACAACCCACTAACTTCAAGAAATTCCGTTTGCAGATGCTATTGAACTGTTGACTAAGGAACACATATTTCCTGCTATGTCTAAATATTATTAATATTTGGCTCCTGTCTTTAGTTTATTGTTGTCTTTATTTGTGTTATTGTGTGTACAATTTGTTATTATTATTATTATATAGTAGTATTTCTTCAAATTATGATTTCTTATGTTACAGCTCCTCAAAAGTGTGCACTCTTATGCCTGCTGGGTGTTTTTCAAATTCATAATATGATTTACTAAGGGGATTGCCGACTGTGGCTCAAAAATATTTATGAGGATAGTCTTGGAGTGATCTCATTATATTTTGTTTCCTAAGTGGGAGATGTAGTTCTTCTATTTTGTTTATTATCAGAATGATTTGTGATTTTTTGTTCATTACTTTTACTTAAACACTGGCTTGATTGGCTAAAATATCGAACTCCGTTTGATTTTGCTGAAGGGGAATCTGAAGTTGTTTCTGGATTTAATACTAAATACAAATTTGGAGGGGTTGTTCTTATTTTTATAGTAGAGTATGCGAGTATTTTAATTGTGACGTTTTTGTTCTCTATTATTTTTGGGATTGTAATGTTTCTTTTTATGTTTTTTTCTTAAGGTCATTATTGATTTCCTTTGTTTTTATTTGGATTCAACGAATTCTTGCTCGATTTCATTGGGATATCTTGATGTGTCTTGCTTGAACGTGTTTCTTTTCGTTGTCTTTAAAGTGTATTTTATTTATTCTTTTCGCTGGATTTAGATTTATTTAGGTTTCTCTTAAAATTTAAGTGTTTTATGTTTAAAATTTAGAAGTTCTATAGAGTTTCCTTCCTGATATTTTTTCAAAAGATATGCTTAAACTCAGTCCAAGAACTAATCATTCTTTTTAGTAGAAAATCTCATGTCATGAGAAGTTCGGGTGTGTAGAGAATATGAACAAAGTAAACAATTGTCAAAATGTTAAAATATAGTTAAAATATAAGATTCTTCTATCGGTCGGGGTCCAATTCATGATAGTTGAATAATTACAAATACTATCATTCAGAAGAGTGTTTGATTGGTGGTATAGAATTGTAATCCTCGATATTTTCTTTTTTCATAAAATGGGTATGATTTTAAGGATTAAAGCAAATATAACTAGCGCAATTACTCTCCCTAATTTATTTTAGATTGATCAATGGATAACGTACGCACAAAGGAAATAAAATTGTGTTTGAATGAGGGTTAGAGTGATTAGCGGTTTTGCAGAGATGAAGGGATTAAGATTTCTGAGTCTCCGGGTATTATCGATTTCATAAAGATAAACGTATCAAAAGGATTATTATAATTAAGAAGTCTATAAAGTTCCTCCCTTAATACAGCGGATAGAGTGAATTTTTACCTATATTATTATTAAGTGCCGGAAGTGTATTTAAGCGTGTTTGGTCTAAAATAAGTTACTCATAGGTGGGCAACAATAAAGGGTAGAACATAGTTGAAAGCAAAGAATAGAGTTAAGGTAGCGCTGCCTACTGTAAACCCTCCTTAAATACATTGGACAGTGCTGTGCCTAAACATGAATTGCAGATAGAAGATTACTGTTGGTAATTACTGTTGCTCCTCAAAAGGATATTTGACCGCAAGGTAGAACGTAGCAAAACTGCTACTGCTATTGCTGTTATTACACGTAACATGAAGACACCTACTCCATATCTTTGTAAATATAAGTCGGATCCGTAGTATATCCCTCGTCTTACATGTAAGTATATGAAGAAGAAGAGAGAGAAGGCCGAAATTTACATCTTGACAGATGTGAATCACTCTACCTAATTCAAGTTCAATTCTGGATGTAGGGGTAAACCTTGGTACCTTCGTAACATTTGTTAGCTCGTGATATTATTTAAATCTATCGTACAGTAACGAATGATTTAATTGCTTTCAATTTCCACAGACAGATGTCAGAAAGAGTATATTTTCAGCTCAAAAGATTCTGTCACTTTAGATTGCGACACGTGTTAGCAGGAAATTATTCTTTCTGCAGTAGTTGTAGAAAATATAAACATGTCCCGGCCGGGACTCGAGTCCGGGACCTTCGAGCCGATGGTCTACTGCGGCAGACCGCTCGGCTATCCGGCCGGCTGGAGTTGAATGGGTCCAGTGCAGTTGTTGTATTATTGGTATCATGTGTGGTGCCATAAATCGTAATGATCAAGAGGGCGTCTATTTGTGCGATGGTTGTCAAAGTGACAGTAGTACGAGCGAGTGAAGAACGAACCGATTTGTCATCGTACTTGATTTCTCTAGGTCGCTAGAACTTATGCTATATTTTAATCAATTTATTTGGGTATTTTCTTAGTTTGCAACCAATTACGTTAAGTTTATTCATCCAAAACTACTCTAAACTTAAATTCGGGTCTCAGCTTTGTTCCAATGTTAGCATTGCATTCCGCCTGAAATCCTTACTTGAGTGTGAATACTTATTTGTAAATAAATAGGCAATTACATTCAGTTGATAAGTAATTTAGGCTTACAGTTTTCACACTGCACATATTTGAATGCAACTTCGTAGCATAGGTCTCTATTATGAATTAATATTAATTCAAACCAAATTAAGTTGACTGCACGTTTTTGAAATACGATTAATTGACTTGTTTATTATTCACATACTCACGAAATTCCAAGATATTATCTCGAAATTACTAAAGCTATAAGAGAACAATGCTTCAAAGTAACAGTTATACATAATTTTTCTAAAGATGATAAAGGCGGCATTCAAAGTAACTTTTACCTTTTATTAGTACCTTTCAATGCCTTATTCACAAGTGTTTTAAAGGCAAAATATCGAAAAACTTTCCATGTCACAAAATTATCAAGGTTTACTCTGAAGTGTATTGCTAAAATAATCTGTAATAATTGTAATAGTTAAACAAAAGCCAAGTAATTAACCAACATTTTATCAAAAGGAAATATTGATAGGAGCAGTTACAAAGCTGTATTAAAAAATTGCTGGAATATCTTTGTAGCGAGCCAACAGATTGTAGAACAGATTTCCTTGCCAGCGCAGGGAAAGTGTGCTACAGTCTAGATAAGCTGCAGTGAACTGCAATGTGCCAAGTGAGATCGCTGCGTTAACATAGGTAGTTGTTATAGTGATGTTTTTGTTATCAGTTTTGTGATATTCTGCAATTAATTCATGGACAGAAAGGTAGAACAACTAGACAACGTGATTTATTTTAACTGAGGAAATCAGATTTCCAGACAGTGCTTCGCTAAACTTACGTGAATGAGTCGTAAGCAAAATTACGAGTGGTGCAGGCTATTGAAAAGCGGAAAACGTCCTTTGAAGACACTGAGCAATTTGGGGGATTTTTCTACAAGTACTATCTCCGAAAATGCGAAACAAATTCTTGAACCTTTGCATGTGCATAATCGAAGGATGATCAGCGATATTTCGGAAATTGTTGGTGTGCCCAAAGCGCCACTAGAGACAATTCCGGAATTGAATATGAGCAATTTATCCCCTGACTGCTGAACCCTTAGCAAGAGAGCCATTGCTTCGCATTGTACCAAAGTCACCGTGAGCGTGTCGCGGATGAGCCATCCTTCACGTTCAGGTTCATCACCAACTATAAGTTTTGGGTCTACGAGAACTACTCTGAGATAATGCGGCAATCGTCGCAATGGAAGAGCACATCATCTCCCTGACCAAAATGGGGAGAATTAGCCGCAGGTCAATGAGGATGATGCTCATCGCGTTTTCAGACATACGCTCTTCTTCATCGTGAATCCATCCCCGGATGCAAGATCGTCCGTCCTCAGAGTAATATTATAACGTACTGCGGCGTTTAAAAGAAAAAAATCGCCGAAAGCGACCGACCTTGTGGTGTGTGAATAATTGGATTCTCCAGGACTACAATGCACCCTGTCACCAAACACTACTCGTTCGTAAGTTTCTCGCCAATAATAACATGTCATATCTTCTGCTTTTGCCTTACTCGTCAGATTTAGCTGCTGCAAACTTCTTCCTTTTCCTAAAGATGAAACTGATGCTGAAAAGTCACCCCTTTCCCACCGTCGCGTAACGGCCCCAATGATAAATCTAAGTGGACAAAGTCGAAATTTTGACCATGAAAGATTTGTTTGATAACTATACGTGTAATGCTTAGATATCTCAACTACCTGAAACCGCGATCATTTTATGATAACAATACACAAATAAGGGAAGGAATCAGGTAAAGAGCACAATTGTCTTCGTCCGTTTTCTGACTGGGTGTAGTACTCTTTCAACTGGTAAACAATAGTTTCGTGTACGATTTTAGTAATATTTAATTTAATGTTAAGTCTTTATGAGAGAATGATGGTGCACCTACTTTTATGTGTAGTACATTTAGAATAGTTATTTAACTTGTGAGTTCATTGTATTCAATACATTTTTATGTATGTATGAGAAAAGTAGAGTATAAAAGTTGATATCCTAGGTTATTCATCGAGATTTATTTCTATATATGTGGGCGTGTCCTTCGTTTGTCCATTTAAGCTAGGTTTAGCTGTAGATTCTTGCAGAATTTTATTATTTCCTCATTTAATACTAGATATAGTTACCCAACCTGTGAAGTTGCAACACTCATCATCAACTGTTGAAAGTATTTGATGTCAGTTCACGAAGACAAGGAAACAACTTGGAACTGGTAATGACAAGAATTATCAATGGGAAACAACTTTCCTTTGGAATTTCACTCGTATGTGCTTGGATCAGATCTCTAGAATGTTTTTACATATTATGTATTGACTCGATATCAAAGGTTGGCAAGTACAGAAAGATGACAATTAAAATAGAGCAAAGGAAGAAACATATAAATAAGAACAACTGAAAACATGAATTGCCTATTGCAAAACTTGAAATTTGTACGAGTCGATCAATGATGAGAGTTCTACTCGCATTATTTAGCTAATAGTCTGATTAAGGTGTAAAATAAGATCTTTAAGAACTCGTATCTATCATATTAAAAACAATTGCTAGTGTTTCTGCTATTAATGTAGAAGCATTTGAAAAGAATATGCTACAAAACATACAGATCTATATGTAAGCTTGTACAATTGGTGCTATATGCCTGGAACTCTGTATAAAATATTGAGTCATGACGCAATTATCATAAAATCAACAATCTTGTCTCTTCTAACTTTTTTAAGAGGCCAAGGAGGCTAGAAATATATATTTGCCTAATTGAATCGTATTTTTTTCAAAAAGAATATCAGTTCACAATTTGGCTATTTTTAGTTTTAGTGTTTTAGAAACTACAGCGATACCTGCATGTATTGGCATTAAAGTGGGATGAAAAATCAATTATCTTAAGTTTTATAGTGACCTGAAAACCAGAATAGGGAATAATCACTCATTCATAAGGACATTAACTTATTCAATAGGGAAAGAGTCTATCAAGTGCAATAAAATTAAGGATTTGGAACAACTGTACCTGTCGAGTACTTAGAATACTGTGATAATATTTTAAAGTGGTCTGTGAACAACGAAAACCAAGACAATGAATAAACTGACTGTCAGTTAATGAATTTTGTCTCCTTGAAAAATCAATGTTATAAAGTGTAAGAGAATCTAATTGATAATGTATGCAATCGATATTATTTTACTTTAGAAACATAAATTAATGCAAATAAAAAGAAACGAATGGCAAATGGAAATACATGTGATTCCTATGTGTTTTCTGAATTTTTGAAAAGGCTATGTGAAAGCAAGGTTACACATATAAACGCCTTAAAACTGCTTTTGAATCACAGCTGCGTAATTTTAAAACAGTGGGTTCTGAAGGCAAACTACAATTACCATTAGATTTGATTAAGAACTTATCAATTGCTCTCGGTACTGTGACTGATTTTCATACTTTGAAAACAGTGATTTGGATACATCAACATGGAACTGTTATTATTAAGCTTCAATGAAGTTACTTTTTGTGCTTACAGTGACGGATGAAACCGGAATACGTTCAAATGCAGTGACTTTAAAGGAATATTTGGAACCGAAACTTTTCACAACAATAGGAAAAGCGTTAAGTGAATTTAAAAGCAACATATCTTTATAAATTGAACTTAAATCTTTTCCGTTGTTCTATATCAGAACTTTTGTAATCAAAACAAGCTATCGAACGTTGAAAGACAATTATTTGGTGTATTTTTTTTTAATTGTGTTATGTATGTTTCTAACTTTTAATTTTCTTTCTTCTAGCTAAGATTGAATGAAAATTGTTTGTTTTTTGTTGTTCAGACCCCTATACTTTATGTAACGCAATCTAACTTGAACTCATTATTATTCTGATTGTGTTTTCCAATTCACCTCTTTTTCTTTTTTTACTAGCAAGGGGTGAATGGCATGTGGGCAACAAATGTTTCGTTTTATTCTACTAAACTTATAGTTCAATCGGATGTGGCAACCTTCATGTTGACAGAATTACGTCATCTTTTGTTTTTCAGCCCGCTATGTTTAAACAACTTCACAGTTACGTATGTGGTAAACATCTTTTAACAGGAAGATATTCTTTAGCACAGCAGGACATGTAATGTGTAGAAATCCTACACGCATCAACTCAAACAGCTGGAAATCTCGAAGAGTTGTGATAACGTCTTTAGTAGTTGTTATCATTAAAAGCTAATGATCATTCAATTGTTCTTACATCATTCAGTGATATGCAGTAAATCTATCTCGCCATGATAGTCATACTTTAGAATTTGCCCATTCAACGTGGGCATCTAAAATTAATTAATCAAAAAACAACTGAAATGCTCTATATTGAACATATACTCACATGATCAATATCTTAACTTTTCCATACTGCAGGTTTTAGGATAAGATACCCGCTTATTGTGTTTATAAGACCATTATTTGTATTAAATTAAAAAATCTTATGACAACATTACTTTTAAGTTATTGTTATTGTTTACTTGTAATTATGTCTATATAATGTTTTTTCTCTTAGCGAAATCTTTCATTTATAGTTCGAGTTGGGAAATAATTGTCTTGTCGATGTTTTTATTACGTTTTTCCAAGTTTAAGGAAATTTTTATACAGAAATTTCTTTTAGACTTTCGTACTTTATTTTTGTGTTTGTGAAAAGAGCCTTGACTTTTCTATTTTGGTATCTATTGTCCGATGACATGATAATGATTATTTAGAATCTTTAATTGTACTACGATGTTAAAATATTTATTGTTTCTAGTGGTTCCGATTCGTTTAAGTGTTATTGAGAGAATCTGATGAGTTGTTCTCAGTTTTATGTTTCTCATTAATTATAATTGTATTTTATTGTGTCCTTGGAATTTAACATATAGTTTCTGGTTTGATAATATATCTTGTTCTTTGATACCATTGACTGTATGAGTTCTTTTGATGATTATGGCCAGTAAAAACACAATTTTTATAGAACGTGTTTTATTGCGTTAGTAATAATATTGTGTTTGTTAATTTATCAGGTTTTATACTTTGTTTGAGCTTTATTTAGGTTGAAATCTACCTAGGAAGTATATGTACAATATTGGATTGTGGTGCTAAAGAACATTAGATAAATATAATTTCTAGGCCAGGCTGTTAGTGTTTCTATATATGTATGTTTCTATTTGACTTATTTTTGTATAGTGCATCAGTACAAGATCCTCTTCCGGGTAAAAGGAAGAGTGACGCAAAAATTCTACTCCCAAAAGAAGTGATATCCACCTTGCGAGTGACTTTCTTTGTGTCACTATGGCGGAATTGCTTTTTTTTGTAATAAAATTAAGAGACTTAGTATCCTCCATTCCCCTCATATTGATACAAAGAAAGTCACTCGCAAAGTGGATATCACTTATTTTATGAGTAGAAATCTTGCCTCAATCTTCCCTTTCTCCCGAAGGGGTTCTTGTACTGATATCACTTATTTTGTAAGGCTGTATATTAAAACAATGTTCATAGTCTTCATACAAAAGATCGGTTTTGGACTAAGAAAGGCTCTGCATCTCGAAAACGTAACTCCTATAAAAAAAATAACATTTTTTATCTCAACTTGTAGGGGCCCGCAATTGACCCCCAGGTGCCAACCATTTTGGGCTAAGGCAAAAATATAGCAAAAAGAAAAGAGTCTCTTTTCTTACATTTGTGAAAATTCTGTGATTGGGCTAAAAAAAAAGTCAGAACTTTTGAACCCCATCACAGATTTTGACGTGTGATACACCGATTTAAATGTATTGAAGCGTCGCTTACGCCGCCGCCGCCAAGGTTCGGCCGCCTGGATGCTATGGGATCAGTGTTATCATCAGAAATGTGAAATTCTGATTTTTGTTCAAACTGCCCAGGGAGGTCCTACCGGTCCTTTTTTTTTTGTGTGTGTTAGTGTGGCAAAGAGCTTTCAAATGCAAATTCAAGCATCAAAATCGGCCTTATAGTTCGCTAGATCTGAAATTAGCTGTATATATATATATATATATGAGTGCGGCTAACAGACTTATTTCTTAGCGTCACTGGAAGAACTACCGTTCTTCCTGATTATTTTTTTATTTTTATATCAGTTTGTTTATTAGGTAGGTAATTATTAGAATTAATAGATATCCTATTATTACAACTATCGTATTAGATTAAATATAATTTTTGTAGGATTTGTATATTAGGGTTAACTATTGATTTTATTGTAAGAGGTAATTTTATGAGGTGACTGTTATTTTCTTGTTTTATAGTTATTGCATTGCCTTTTCCTTTAAAGATATATTATTTAATTGTTAGCGGTTTATGTGCATGAATTGGATTTTTACTTGCGGAGTCTCGAATTGGAAAAAAAGATTCCTTCAAATATAGTTCATTTTTAACTATGATAGGTTATATGTTATTCTTGTTTAAGTGTCTATAAATGACTGCACTCGTTTCCTTTTACATGTAAGTGGCGCTTTTACTAGGATTATGGATCAGGGGTAAAGTGCAATATTAGGACAAGGTATATACAATTCTTTAGTGAATTATTCTATATTAATACAAAAATAAGATATAATAAATTAAAATATATTTTTCTTCTATTTTGATTCTATTTACAAAAGCCCATTTGTTTTGGTAGTTTATAGTAAAGCCTGGTGCTGAAGATGTTAAGAAGTATAATGAATGTCTCCTAAACATAACTGCAAGTTACTTCCCGAGAAGGTTTCCAAATATTACCTTGAAAAGTAATATAATTTATTATATACTAAGGAGGTATTAGTATAACATATAATGAGTTAAGGGTTATTAACAAGTTTAGCCGCTAATGATAACAGTTACGAGCTTTTCGTTGTTTACAAGCAAACTACCTCATAGCTTGATGTTAGAAAATAAGTCTCATTTTTTTTATTTTTAATCAGATGATACCACTAGTTTCGCTTCAACTTGTTAATTAAATGAGGGTGAACAGTAATAATCTTAGTTCAGGTAGAAAGTGAATAATTCTTTCGCTTCCCATTTGATTTAGTGGATGAGAAAAGTTGAGTGGCAACACCTTTCAGCTACAAACCAAGTATTATGTTTAAATATAATCCCATGTTTGTCATTCGATCGAGCCTTGATTTCATTCTAGAAAAATTCAGATAGCATAATTAAGCATATTAATCTTATTGTGGTTCGAGGAATGTTTATGAAGGGTGGAAGTGTCATAGTGATTGGTATGAGAAGAGTAATTTCTACATCAAAGATTAGGAAAAACTGCATCTAGGAAGTAGTGTATGAAGAATGAAATGCAAGCTGATGATTTAGGAATAAATCCACATTCGAATGAGGATCTTTTCTTTCGCCCAACGATTTTTTTATTAGAGGCACGTTAAGAGAATAATTGTGGTTGTGATAATTCTAGGGAGTATAAATCCTGTTAAAATCATATAAATTATTTACTTCTTTGTTAAATGAGTTTTCAAATTCGAAGTCAGATGTATTGTTTACACCAAGCAAATCTTGTTACCCTCCTCATCAGTAAATACATATATAAAGAAATAGGTATACTACGTCTACGAATTACTACTTCTACGTGGGGTTCTGATTTTGATTGTGATGGTAGCGTATTGAAGTATAAAATTGATGTGTAGATTAAATACGATATTAAGAAGATATATAGCAAGAATCATTTCAGGGTGGATTATTTATGGTACCTGACTGTAATAGGGTCATGTCATAGTAATGTTAACTAACTTTCCATTAAGAGTAATGGAGACATCCAGTGAGAGAGGTAGCAAAGCCACAAAGTCAAAACTGTTGTGATTACTATTTACTTTCATTCGCCTGAGCTCTGTCTGCAATTTGATTATCACTATTTGTTGTCGAATTGACCCAGGAGCTTCCACGGTCCATCTGACAACAAATAGTGATAATCAAATTGCAGACAGAGCTCAGGCAAATTAAAGTAAATAGTAATATCGACCTTATTGACTTTGTGGCTTCGCTTCCTCTCTCATTACATGCCTCACTTGTTATTTGCTTTAGTTTGGTTTAAGCAACCACTGCTTACTTTCAACCACCTAATGAGGCTTCTTGAATTATATTTGATATTCAGTTGATAAAGGGATGATGAGGTTATGTCTTTATTACAATTGGTATAAACCTGTTATTTTCTTCACAGATTTCAGAACATTCTTCAATTTTCTTTCATGTCTGCCTGTTTTAAGGCCTGGAGTTTCATCTGTTTTTACTCCTATGACTCGCATTGCTCATAAAGAAGTATAGTAGGTTTGCCGTTATATTTAGCACTGGAATGTATGTGTTGATCAGTTAAAATTTCATTAAATGGAATTATATATGAGTCAACGAAGGGATGATAAGGCAATGAAGATTACTATGATGCCTGGAAGAATGGTTGATAATTTCTAGGGTTTGAACTTCTAGAATATATTGATTGGTGTAAGTGGAGAAGAGTTGTTAATTATCATCCTACATGTAGTGCAACCATTGCAATAATGAATATGGTGTGATCGTGGAAAAATTATATTTGTTGTATGATAGGAAAATTAGTATTCTCAAGTCTGAGCTGTCTTCAGGTGGCCACTTCTAGAAAAGATCAGAGAGAGAGAGTGTGTGAGACTTATTTTCCCGGCCTGCGCCCAATGCACTTTTTTTGCCATTTTAGAATACTCACTAAGGAAATTTCTGTGTAGCTATATTCTGCTATGGGTAAGTTTTGGTATTATGCGAGCGAAGTAGGTTAGTCTAAGAATAGAATAGAACGTGAACTAGCTAATGCTTTTCAAACAATTTAGACTAATATAGCTTAAATACAGGAATGAAAGATGTGGCGGTTGGCTCGGTTTCTGAAGCAAGTAGAATTGTTGAACGTGAACGAGTGTTCGGAGCTCAAATGCTGCGTACCACTAAGATACCTTTGCAGTATAAACAACTTGATTAAGAAGCACTTTTAAGACTTAAAAACCGGTAAATTTATCACTGATTCTTATTATAACCTCTCCTCAAGTGAGATTTACATTAGGTTGTCTGGAATGCCTTTTGAGAAATGAAACAGATATTTATAATTTTGGTATCTTTTGTGAAGGACTATCTTGAATTTATTTTATTATCTCTATTTATACAAAATGAAAATACATTCTTTTCCGATTGCTTGTTCCGAATTTTCTGACTATGAATGATATGATATATTGACTTTTCCTTGCACTCAGTCTTTTTATATTCACTGCAACAAACGTCAATTGCCTACACTTATTCAAAACAACTCACTTTATAATAATGTAGTGATGTACTGTTCAGAACGATATATTTTTCGTTTGTATGAATTATCGTGGAAATCACACATATGACGAATACTTGAGAGTATGTGTGTGAGACGATCAAAATAACGATGTAAAGAATGTAGAAATACGAATTAATAATAAAAGATAAAATTAAGATTATATATGAGAATATATAGAATGATAAAGTAGATGGTACGATCGTAATAATAGATAGATATATAGAGAATACTTATTTTTAAAGAACTAACCTACAGACAAACATCTAACCTATATCAATAAATTTCACAGAAAGTTCTATATATCCGAAATGTAATGAGGCTTTTCTCGTAACAGAGAGAGAGAGAGAGAGAGAGAGAGAGAGTAACATGTCTTGTTATGGCTTTTCTTTCAAACGGTTAAGTTCGGACTGCAATGCACGTCCTCCTACAAATGTCTCTGTCGCACAAACTTCCGTCCTATCATTAATCTGTAACGTAATAATTCTGGATCAGTCTGAATACACTGCTTGCAACACGTTTGCGTAGCCAAACCACTCGGTAACTAACTGTCTGTACAATATTGTTTACCACACGTCTCTGATAGTAATAGCACCTTTTCTTAAAGTTCGATCTGAAATATGTTCCTCCAGCAACTTCAAAATACTTAATCAACGTAACTGCCACGAGGAGCTTAAACTCAATAGTTCCTCACACTAACTTTTGGAAATTATTTTTAATAAAGGTAAACTGAGAGTTTATTTTACCAACAGTTCAATTCTTGCATATGTCTCCTATCCCGGTCTATCGGATGGTTCTTACACATATGTTAACTATCACAGTCTATCGGATAGTACTAATAATTTGCTGGTCTTAACTCCATTGGAATAAAGATGAGAACGAAGACGCTAATTATCGAATTCCCTGCTCAATGGTCTCCTAAACTTCTTCCGCTTCCTCGCGGGATTGGCAAACCACGGAGCTGAAAGCAATCCAGGAATTACTGCCTGCCAAGTACAAATGTCCCAAAATAGGTATAAAAACTAACAACGATCTTCAACAAATACCATGGTCGTTCTGTCTATTCGTGCACCAAGTCACTGATATCATGCAATTGCCTTCTTAACTTTCATCGGCCGCTGTAACTGTAGGTATAATGTTGATTTCTATTTAGATTTTGTGCTTCCATATACTTCTAGAATAGTTTCATATATTCCGGTGCCATTCCTTTCTTTGTGAGTGATCAAAAATTCAAGCGACTTCTTTACTTTTACAACGCGAAACTGAACACCACCTGTGGAGCTATTTCGAACTATTCGCCTTCCAGATTTCACATATTTCAGACGGTAGCTGGTGATTTGTAGAAAATTGCACTTTTCAATTTGTTACGACAGGATTTTTTTTTTCTCTCTTCGCTTCATATTCGTTATAAAGATAGGAGGGATATAATGCTTGAAATTATATTGCATATGAAGTATGCATTAGGATTCGGAATAGCAATACGGTGTACCACTTAGACCTGAAAGGTATCGAAAGAATATGAGGTTTACTCCCAAAAATATTGCTAGAAATTGAACATCAAGTCAAGTTAGGATTTAAGCACATTCTTCTAAAGTGGGGTAATCTATTGATAGTTCCTGCTATAATCGCGAATACTGAGCCAGTTGAAATTGCATATTGAAAATACGCTAGTACATAATAGGTGTCGTGTAGAACAACGTTCATTGACGAGTTAGCTAGTATAACTCCTGTGAGTGCTCCAACTATGAACAGAAAAGTAAGCCTAGGCTTCTTAAAATGGACTCTACAGTAGAGTAATTCCATAACTATGACGCTAGATCTGTATGATGTGAGAGAACTAGTCAGTAGCCTCTGTAATGGTTGTAATGAATGCCGGAATTATCGCGTGGAGACGAAGACCTTTTAAACAAAAATGCACTTCTTTTTCTACCTAAAAATAATTTGCTCTAGTCAGTCAACAGTTTAGGATCGGTTGAATAGAATGTACTCCTTAAAGAACATTTGTAATTGGTGGTCTACGTACGTATTCAATAGAATTTGAACACCATTTATGGCCTTTAGTTAACTGTGGTTCAGGCCGGAGTAGAGGTGGGATGAGGACGAAATCAGCCAGGACATAATTCAGCATTTATTATCCAAATATTAACGTTGCGGGACTGAAAATAGCCCTGCATAAACGTCAGCCGGGATGTCCACCGCGGTGTTCGAACCCAGGCCTACCAAACGTGAAGCCAATCCTATACCAACGGAGCTATAAATGCTTTATGTTAAAGAACTGGGTATTTTCTTATCTAGACAAAAAGGTAATGTCATTACTGCATTTAATTGGTGTATGTTTCATTATTACAGAATGGAAATAAATCTGCGCCTTCAACCAGATGTCGTCAAGGTTACATTGTAACAAATGTTTTCTGAAGTGGTAGAAATACTGTACTTCTATACTTGTTTATGTAGGAATGCAGCCATGAAGTTTCTCAATGAAATTTCATTATTATGGCCATATATCTTAACTAGAATATGTTAGGCATCCTCTCCGAAATGAGTGGACATCTTACATTGATATGTTGGGTAAGATGCACAGTTTGGTACATCAAAGGTTCATCCGTTGTGTATACTTGTAGCTTCATGTGCTTCGGTCAGTAAGATAACGAATGTTCAAAATATATTTATTCAAACTTTTGCTGTTGTTTCTCTTTCAATTGCCCCACAGTTGCTTCGATATCAAAATATGTGGCATCTTCCCTCAATCTATTCTAGTTAATTTGAGTTCCGTGAATTGTTGTAATTCATGCCTGTTGGAACGGCAATAGTTATTACCTGTACTTTAAACAAGATGCGGGTATCTACGTCTATTCTTACTGTAAATATGTGATGTGCTCATACAATAAATCCTAGAAATCCAATTGCGAGAGTTGCGTAAAATATAATAAGAGCACCAAATGTTTCTTTTCTTTACGACTTTCTTTAGTAACAATATCAGAAAGCATTCTAAACTCTGACTAAATTAGAATATAGAGTTCTGGATGACCAAAGAATCAAAAAAGTTGTTGGTATAGGATCGGGTCTTCTTCATCTGCAGGGTCGAAAAATGAAGTGGTTAGATTTCGTCTGTTAAGAGTGCAGTGGTGGCTCCTGCTAGAACGGAAGGGATAATAGTAATAGAACAGCTGTAATTACAACTGATCTTACGAAAGCAGGTACTATTTCTATTGCTATGCCTGGTATTTATATATTAATGACTGTCGTGATAAGGTCAACAGCCCTCAGGATTGATGAAAACCCTGCTAAATGTAGAAAGAAAATTGATACCGCGTTGCCGATTGCGTTAGATTTGAGAGGATACAGAGTTCACCCTATTTCTGTCCTACTCTCTACAATTCTTTCAGTTAATAATAAGGTTAATGAGAGAATAGTCAGAATCTTACGTTACTAAGCCGTGGGAAGGCTATGTCACGGTGGTTGAGTTGCTGGAATATTGAATATTTGGTTATGCAATTTGGATTTATAAAACAGCTACCACCGTATTTGAGTACAAGATATTACATTTTCAAGCTGCTTGATAAATGAGGAATTATCCGCAAGTGGTTGAAATATCTCATATATCTAGATTGAGAATCTCGTTTTGACCACAAGCAAAGCAGCGCTGAACTCGACAAATACCAATTAAAAATTATGTGGGACGCATTGACTGTGAATGAGGAAATTAGCTTCCAATGCAGCTGGGAGTTGGATTTCAAAAGCAACCGTAGTCCACTCTCAAATCTCATTTTTAATTTCAAGTTCTCTTGCTTCAGAATATTATTTTGTAACAATCTAAAATATAGATAATTCAGTTCTTTACGTAGGAGTCTTATTTAATGAACCATGTAATTCAAGAGAACTGCCCATGGTAAAGTGATATACAAACAACCCAGATGGAAATATTACGAACAATTTCGTGTTGTAAGGAGAAAACTTATTAAGGAAATAAGAAATAATATACTAGTTGTAACGAATTCATAAATTACATATATTTTTTTATAACATTATAGTTTAGAAACGAAGCCGCTAAGAACGGGTAGGTCTTATTGGCCAAATTTGATATAATCAGAGTCTCGGCCGAACCGAAACACTGAGTAAAGAAACCGAGGTAGTTGGATAGGTTTGATAGTCGTCCCTACAACTCTTTTTAAGCTAAAAGAGTTCCAAAGAGAAAGCCAAGTGACTCTTGCAGTCGTTTTCGGGGCATAGAAGAAGTAACATGTAGCGAGAAATAGTTCCAAGTACCTTCCTCCTCCAGGTAGAAGAGAGGTATCACAGTAAGCTCAAGTCCAAAAATGAACAATTAACTGAAATTGCATTTATTCTACATCGGTCCAAATCTGAAATTGCATTTATGCTACGATCGGTCCATTTTTTTATTTACGAAGAGAAACTAATGTTATATCCTTAATTTGAAGGCTTTGGTTTTAAGTGAGTCTATTTCCTTTTAATTATATAAAATGGTCACTAATATGATTGTACATAGGACGTATTTCCTAAGTTCTGTTTTGCCGATTATTGATTATGCCTCTCTGTCTGCTCCATGGCAAGTGACAGTTGTCTCTTAAGGTGGATAAAATCATGAATTTCTTTATACGTATAGTCAATAATAGATGTCCTTCCGTATCTCACCTGACCTCTCTACTTGCCGAAAACTTCTATTTCTTTATAACGTAATGAATGGTAATGTCCGCACAAATGATCTCCCAGTGTTTCAATTACGTGTTCCGAGAGCTGATAGAAGGTGAAATGACTCCTTTACATCAGAACTCCAAGGTTATCTTTAGAAAAGAAATCACTCCTATCAGACTCCCTGCACTTTATCACTCACAGACCAACCATCCTGATTTTTACCTTCCCAAAACTAGTTTAAGAAACTTTGTGAAAGGGAGTTATCTTAATATCATATCCATTGTATTTTTTGTATCTATTGTATTTGTCTCTGTTTAGTTATAGCTTTTCTTTTTTGTGCTGTTTTTTGTAGCTATTTTTCTATGTTACTTCCATGTGTAAAACAGCTACCACATGGTCTATTTAGGATATGTACTTTTAATTAATAAATATATAAATAAATATTTTCCAGCTAGATTTGCTTTTGAGCGTAACTTTATTGGGTCGTTTAAGATATTTCGTCAATTAAATAATTGTGACTATTTTTTTCTATTGTTGATATTAGTTAGTGATGTGAAATGTTTGCCGTGTAGCATTCTCTACATTTTAAGAACGATATGGTGCATGCAGGTTAAGGGAAGTGACTGCATTTATATTTGGTGAAATGGAAGTTGTTAGATTGTTCAGTAAATTGTAATTGGTGTCTGGATGAATCTCTATATTTCTGGAGGAATATTTCTGTTTAGAGAACTTATGTATGAGGAGACAGTTCTGGGTACATTTGGAAGAATAGTGTTGTATGCTTGGTCTGGATTCGTGGAGCATTCATTTATTTTGATACAGAGAGATAGTGTAAAACAATAAAGGAAACCAATGCCTATTTTATGTGTGGCCGTTGAACTCATAACTGTACACCGTTCAATCATATCAACGAATGCTAACAAATAGTTATATGGATTCTCCTTGGGTGTAAAAATATTCCACAGATAAACTAGACCCTTATTCGGATCTCCGGGTGGGGCCTGTTTCAGGAGATCCAAGAACAGAAATATGAAAGATTTAAAATAGAATTATGAAATGTACAATCTTCTCCAAAACGGGCGTTCCTCAGACGATTGTTCGAGACACTGAGAAGAAGAGGATGGACATACTAGCGATACCAGAAGTCCGATGTTGTGGTAAATATAACATTCTCCAGGGCAAATGAACTTTCTACTACGGAGAACCAAGTCATACCAACTTGGAACATGAGTTCTCATTAACAACATTACGTTTCAGATGAACCAGAATGTAGAGTTAGTGAACGAAAGACTATCGTATATTACGGTATGTACTCGATAGTACAACATGATTTAATAAATGTCTATCGCCCGACTGAGAAAAAAATATGCTAATGACATAGATACATTTACAATGAGCTAGATAGGGTGTTTTCACTGATTACTGAAGCATAAGACGAAAACCATGTTGGGAAATTGCAATGCAAACGTAGACACGACGGTTTTAGATCTACTATAGGTAAATCAAGTCTTCACGAAAGTCACTAACAGCAATGGTAAAATACTTCTATGATTTCGAAAAATCTAATAGAAAAAAGTAATGGTTTTATTGTAGACAAAACCAAAGCGCCCCCATATAAATTCAAATTATGGTAACGTATCCAAAAGAAAGAGTTAAATTGGTAGGAACAAATGGAGTCTAAGCGAATGCCGGGGCTTGCCAGTTTCAGAGTAAAATTCATAAATTTTCCCACCAGTGTCTATGACTATTCCAACTATTCCAGCAGCTTGTCGAACTTGTGCCTACTGAAATCTTTTAGGGGCACAAATGGAGAATACTAACCGATTGAAAACGACCTGCCAGTTTTAGAGTCAAAATGATAATTTTCCCCACCGTTTCAGATCATGTTGAATCCAATGGGTATCATGCATTTCTGTGTAACTTTTAGTTGCTGAGATCTAGTACAGATTGAGAATACTAAGCGATTGAAAAGGACCTGCCATTTTCAACGTTTACGTAATAGGTTATTTCATGGTTTGAGAATCTTTCGAATCCAAAGGTGTGTGGCTCATCTCTGTCGGTCTTGTAGTTAATGAGATCTAGGAGAAACAGAAATGGAGAATACCAAGCGATTCAAAAGGACCTGCTGCTTTTAGAGTTAAAATTATTAATTTCTTAACCGTTTCAGATCATGACGAATCCAACGGTGTATCATTCAACTCAGTACCTAGTACTTACTGAGATCTAAGGGGAAGACAAAGAACCATACAGATGGAGAATATTAAGCGATTGAAAAGGATCTACCAGTTCTAGAACTCATATGATAGATTATTCCATGGTTTGAAACCATTGCGAGCTCAATGGTGTATGGCTCATCTCTGTCGGGCTTGTAGTTAATGAGATCTAGGAGAAACACGAAATTAGTATACCAAGCGATTTAAAAGGCCCTGCCACTTTTATAGTAAAAAATATAATTTCAACACCGTTTCACACCATGACATATTCAACGGTGTATCATTCATCTCTGTGTAACTTATAATTACTGAGATGTAAGGGGGAACAAAGAAACATAAAGATGGAGAATACTAAGCTTTGTAATAGACCTGCCAGCTGTAGAGCTTATGTGATAGGTTTTTTCAAGGTTTGAGACCATTACGAATCCAACGGTGTTTGGCTCATCTCTGTCGGACTTATATTTACTGAGATCTAGGAGAAAAACAAATTGAGCACATCAAGCGATTGAAAAGGACCTGCTACTTTTAGAGTAAAGTTATAATTTCCCCCGCTGTTTCAGACCACGACGAATCCAAAGGTCTATCATTCGTCTCTGCGTGACTTGTAGTTACTGAGATCTAAGGGGGGACGAACATACCATGTTAAAATATATAAAAAATGCAGAAAACTAAGCAAAGGAAAAGGACCTGTCAGTTTTAGAACTAAAATCATAATTTTCCCTTTGTTTGAAATCGTGACGAATCCAATGGTGTATGGCTTAACTTTGTCGGAGTTGCAGTTGCTGAGATCTAAGAAGCGGACGGATACACAGATAGGATAAACCCTATAACTTAACGTGTTCACTGACGTTCATACCGGATAGCCAATAATAAATAGCACGTACTTCGAAAACAAAGACATACACAAATACATATAGATATCTCCAGATGGCAAAAAACAAAACTATCTCGATCTCGTCTTAGTAGACAGACAAAGACATGCGAACGTAATGGAAGTTAGGGCTTGCAGAGCAGCGAGAGTGACACCTATCATCAGTTATTGATCACAATAGTGAGGGAAAAGTTGTGCATTGCAAACAACGAAAACAAGAGATCAAACATTATTACTTTTTTTTATTTGAAACCCACCTTCCACCCCTGTCTCTTTACAGCATTAGCTTTATATTGGCTTGGGAACTTCAAGAGTGCCACACAAACATATTTTCTCTCCTCCAATCTGGGATTGGCTGCCCCTAAAGATTCCTAGATTGCCGGAGTTCCGGCACTCCAGAAAGCTCCTTTGTTCCGCTGATGGAAGGGGAGATTGCGGAACATTCTTTTGGCATGGCGTACGGAATGTTTTCCAGGTCTATTATTCCGCGAATTCGGAAGAGGTTCCTGATTTTTATTTTTGTATTTCGTATTTTTTACATCAAAATAAAAACAATCTGAATCTGAATCAAAACAACTGAAATTATAACTAAAGCTATTAGATAACCCGAGTATCAAAGCAGATTAAAAACTCGAAATTTTAACCGATTCGAGTAACAACACAAATGAAGTTAGTAATAATAATAATGACATTGATGTTAATAAGACGTAAGAAGCAACTCGTGACAGTGAAAATGCAGCAAAATATGAGAACAAACAACAGATAAAAGCTTTGGTTTGATGAAGAATGCATTAAGCTTCATGAGGAACGAAAACAATGTCAACCACTACCGTAACTAGAAACGGAACGCCAAACGAGGGTTTCGGAAACCAAAAACTAAAATATTTATCTCTGAAAATTTAGGAGATAGAGGATAATACTAAAACAAATAACATTAGAGACCTATACGAAGTGTAAACTCGCTGAGCAAATGTTACCAGTCAGTGTTAGAGATGATTAGAAATGAACGTGGAGATCTTCAGGCGCATTCAACTAAAATTCTCGATCTATAGAAAAGATATTACGACAAGCTTGTTAATGTATACGCCCGAAAACAAGCAGAGGAATTTAAAATCCATACTGCAGAACCATGCATACCCGAATATGGCGAGATTTGGGGTCGAAATTTCGATGATCAAATTAGAAATTTTCAAATTACAAGGAATTGCCCACATCCAAGGCAAATTATTTAAAGCGGAAGGAACTGTACTTATCAAGCAGATATATCAATTGTTAAGTACTTGCTATATGTGGGAATTAGGAGCTTCCAAAGAATAGAATATGTAAAAATAGTGGCGATGTATAAAAAGGCTGTAATAATTACCGAGGAATCTCATTACTCCTATCATGTTACAGTGTTGATTAATACCCTTCGAACACGTCTAAACGTATAAGTAGATGAAGTAATTGGAGATAACCAACGCGGATTTAGAAGAAAAAGATTCAACTTGCTTTTCACCTTTAGACAAATGTAAGAGAAAAAATGGTATAACAATTGGACGGTTCACCAGTTCTTTAATGATTTCAAAGAAGCATATAATTCTATCAAAAAGGGAAATTATACAATATTCTGGTAAGATTTGAAATTCCAATACAACTTGTTCACCTAGTAAGGATGTGTCTTAGCGATCCCATGAGCGGAGGTAATAATATAGCAAACAGTTTCTTGATTCGAGTGTATTAAAACAAGATGATGCCTTACCACCACTGCTGTGATATCCCATTAGAATGTGAGATTCTTAAAATAAAAGACTACAAAAAGGGATTAATGTGAATGATCTGAACGAACTCTTCATATACGCGAATGATATATATTAATTGGGGACGATATAGGAAAGTAACACCTATGTCTTAAAAGAGGTAAGTATATTTGAACGTAGAGAAAAGAAAATACATTATAAAAAGCCGGAATGCAGAAGATAAAGCAAGGAGAAACAATAATTTAAATATTTAGGAGCAAATGTAACAAGCAATAATGAGGTTACGGAAGATATAAAAGTCACTTAACATCAGACAATACATGTCTTACATAGTCTAGAAGTCCCTAACTTAGCGAATAATATCAAAGAAGCTGAAATTGAAACCTTACAGATAGGTTATTCTGCTGGTAATACTTTATGATTGTAAAAGTTGGAATACGACCCTGGCAACAGAATATAGTTTGCGTGCGTTTGAAAATAAACTTTTGGGAATAATATATGGTCCAAAATAGAACGAGATGATCGCAAAACGGAGGATATTATATAATAAAGTGCTCTATAGGCTATACGATACGCCCGATATTATAAGAATAATGAAATCACGACGAACAAGATGGAGAGGCAATGTAGCTAGGATGGAGTAAAAACGAAGTTTATATTCAATGGTGGTTGGCAAACATGGGTGAAAAGCCGTTGGGGCAACAAGATGCTGTTTGAATGACAATGTTAGAATGCTGTTCGATTGTTTTAAGTTTGTGTTGAAATCTTGCTTGATGTTACACAGCATAGAATTAAATGACGAACGTTTTTAATATTTACAATATTTACTTACAATTATAAAAGAATATGTAATCTATCAAACACTTAGACAGGCACAAATAAATTAATAATATACAATTTTAATTATCATTACAAGGTTACTATATGAATCTGGAAGAAAAGCTTTTTAAATTCTTTCCGATGAGCGTGAGTTGTTGACTATAATTAAAATTAGCTTGTCACCAAAAAAACTTCGGGGTAGCCGAGAGTTTAGCGCGCTTGCTTTCTCTGCGCGCGGTCTCTTATTTATTGGGGTTGCGTTGGACTCTGCTTCGGGTTTTCGGCGGCTGTATTACGAGTGCCTGGGTTCTGAGTGCGTTTATTGTGAGATGCCATTTTGCACACCATTGGTAGAAGGTATCTATGGCGAGTTGCAGTATCCGATTTATATGCTGGATCGTGTTACCACAGGCAAGGAAAGTTGTGTCGTCGACAAAGTGAAGGTATGTACTGGAGTAGGCGGTGTTGGCATATCAGTTACAAACAAGATGTATAATAACAGAGAGATAGCAGATCCTTGTGGCACCCCTGTATGTGGAAATATAGGATGTGATAGACTGTCATTGATTGCTACATAGGCCATGCGGTTTTTCAGGAAGCGATATATTAGTCTAACATAGGCTGTTGGGAGGCGGAAGTTATGCAGTTTGTGGATAAGACCTACGTGCCATACGTGATCAAATGCTTTCTCGAGGTCGAATAATAGTAGGCAAGATGGCACATTGATATTGTAATGGTTGGTTATTATCGTTGTTAGTCTCAACAGATTATCGGTTACACTGAAGTTCGGTCTGAATCCGGCCTGAATATATGGTAATAGGTCATACTTATGTAGATGATTATGCTGTCTGCGTACAAGGATTCGTTCTGTATCTTACTTAGAGTTGTATGGGTCGGTATGATTTCGGGTCTGTTTTATCCTTCTCTGGTTTTGGAAACATTAGCACTTTAGATATCTTCCATTCGATTGGGTAGTTTCCAGTCCGGAGTATGAAAGTATATATGGTTGCTAGTAGTGTAAGGTGAAAGGTGCCTCTTTTATATGACGATATATTATACTATCAAATCCCAGAGCAGTGTTCTTTTTGTGTTTGGTGTCATCCGTGATTTCCTCTGTTGTGATCTGTGTTGTTAACAACATCTGCTGATTTTCAGATGTTCGTGTGGATGGTTTCTTCTTTCTATTGTTCGTGAGGTTCTTGTTGCAGGATGATAGCTTACCTCAGGTGTGAATACTGCTTAGAGACTGTCAGCGAATACATTTGCTTTATCTGCATCTGTATGTAGGGCGGAGTTACCTGTTAGAAGTGGAAATTTCGGTGTGCTGGATTTGCCGACAAGTCTGTTGAAGTGTCTCCAGAATGTTGATGGGTTGCTCTCGTTTCCTAGACTGTTTACAGTTCGGATCCAGGTTCGTAGTTTCTAGGCCTTTATACAGTTTTGGACCATTATCAGATATTGCCTATGTAGGCGCAGAGCTTCTATTGATCTCGTGCGTAGGTATTCCCGATAGGAATTTCGTGAGAGATGTAATTCAGATGACGTTGCGGTAATTTGGGTTTGTATGGATCTATGGTTGTTGTAGGTATATTTTCTGTGCTGCTGTTTTGAATGGCTGTTGTGAGTTCTGTAATAGTTTGTTCCATACCGGCTATGTCATGTGGTGCGGGTATTTGGCTTACTTTCTCTTCTAGATCAGATCTGTATTTCTCCCAATTGGCTTGAGCATAATTGAATATCTTTCGAGTGGTTTTAGTATTGACAGTCTGACGAGTCGATATTTTTATGTCTAGTGTTACTGGGTCATGGTCGCTGCCTATTGAGTCAAGTACTGTAATGATCAGATGTGGTGAGAGCGAGGCCGATGCAACTATCACATCGGGAGTGGTATTGCTAGACGGTCTTCTTGCCCTTGGAATTTCACAGATCTCGCCTTGTGTTTGTAAGTTAATATGGTTTCTAAAGTATCTTTTTTCGCCCACAGTGCGGCTGTGGATATTTATGTCCGCCATGATTATATAATGTCGGAAGTTGGTGTCTATATACGTAAAGAAGGTGTTAGGTATGGCTACATGCGGTCGTATATAGATTGTGACTACTGTCATAGGCCGCAACTGTAAGTATATTGTGGTGATGTTATGCTCCGGTATACTGGGTGAGAATTTTGGCGTCATGACCCGATGTGATATTTTAGTGGCTACTCCTATCGCTGTACCGCCGTTGGCTCGTTCGCCTGGTGGTCCGTCATTACGTAGGAGAGTGAATCCTGGCACTCGTGTTTGATACTTTGGTTTAAGAAATGTTTCATTTAATCAGTTTACCTTATGTTCATTCAGGAGTTGTTGGAATATATCTTTGCGTGTTATTAGTGATTGGATATTCAGATGCAGTAATGTTATAGTTTGCTGTCTACCCATCTTTTTGCTCATTTGTCAGCGGGTTTATTTTGAAGTGTACATGTGGTCTGGAATACGTGGCTTGAACAGTTAGTTTGTACATGAGTTTGGTAGTGTAGTTGATTTGTTGTAGAATGTGCGGTCGGATGAATGGATGTACATTTTGCAATGTAAGGCAGAAGAATCAAATTATATCTTCTACTCTGACTGGTTCTCGCAGAGAGTTGTTATTATTTGCAGGTGCGTCTGGAGTTCGTACTGGAAAAATCAGTTCGGGTGTTGTAGGGTTAGCTTCTGCTTTTGCCTTGCATTTTGCACTGTACGAAGCGTGTGCCTCCGTACAAGTTGCACACTTAGGTTTTTCATTACCGTTTGGGCAGTTCTTTGTTGGGTGTTCCTGACTGCAGTACCCACATTTTGGTTTGTTGGGGCAGTTAGCCATGATGTGCTGATTGTAGGTTTGGCATCTCTCACATCTTACTGGTAACGGTTGTTTAGTGTTTGATGGTTCTACTCGATGCCTTTTGCCGTAAATGTAGGCACCCTGCTCTAGGAGGCAGTCGATTATTTGCTGATCTGGCGTCAGAGCCCGCACAAGGTAGATGGGACCGTCCTTGCAGAGTATGCGAAGGCATTTCTCTACAGGCACGTCTTCACTGTGCAGTTCGCTTTTGATATCGTCTTCTGTCCACGTTGGCTCTACTCCTTTAATTACGACAGATAGCATTGGTGGTTTCCTAGGAGGAGGAACTTGTTTTGCTATTTGGCTGGGCTATAGTGCCTCTATATTTGCTGATTTTCCAAATATATCATAAGATGCTTTGTTCCGAATGTGACGGTGGAAATCTGGATTGGTTGATTTCAATATGATTCCGTTTCTTGTAAAAAGTATTTCTTTGATTTCAGCTCGTGGCACATATTTAGTTAGTTTCTCAAAGACATGCTTGGCAGTTTTGAATTGTGGATCGTATGTTTTCAGTAAGAAGTTGTACAGTTCTGTATGGTTGTGCTTTTCGTTTTGGTTTTAGTGCATGCTTGTGGTGCTGAGACAGCGGGATCAATTTGTCTTTGTTTTCTGTCTCTTGTATTAGAGGTGCTAGGTGGTGGTCCGTCAGTAGTGATAGCAGTATCCATTGATATTTCTGATCCCGAACGGGAGAGATCGGACAAAGAAGAACGTGACCTAGAGCGCTTTTCATCTGGTGTTATGCTTTCGGTTGGAGATTGGTCTTGGCAAATGCGTCGTCCCGAAGTGCGTTGTTCCTTTGCAGAGAGTTTAGCACCTGGTACCCGGACTATTAGTTTAGGTAGTTTGTGCATTCTGAAACCTTGGTGAATAGTGGTAGTCGGCATAAGAAGAATCGATCGATTTCCAAGTTCAAGCCCAAAGTTGTCAATCGTATTTTCAAATCAAACCTAGTAAATTGCTAGTCAGTATAGATCTAATATCACTGTACTTAGTATGATTTACCAAAAATCAAATCCGTAAGAATAGCCTATGTCGTCAATCAGTGGTACAATCCATTAACCATAAACCAAATAACCGTGAGACTTTGCCTAGTTTGTTACCAATATCTTTGATCAATACCTAAGTAGCCGTTTTTTACCTGGTACTCTGCACCCAGAGTACCAAATGTAATTAAGTAGTACCAAAAGTAATTGCGTAGTTTGCCGTTTTTTAACTGGTCGCCTGCACCTAGCGTAGAAGTAAGTCGTTCTGCTTATTTATGCTGGCGCATGTACCAGAAGCCTGATGGCTTTTCAGCGTTCAAACAATTCAGAAAACTTGCACCCTTCGACACTGAATAGTGATGTCCACCTCAAATCGACTGTATGCTTATCTTCTCAATTGTACATATGCTATACAATATCACCGTAATAAGCTAACTGGTCGAAGTTAAGTTAGGATTAAGTTCTACTAGTTTGTCACCAGCTCTCACACTACTATATGATCGGTACATTAACTTGACGCATACGGTGGACTTTGCATTGAACTGTTATCTTCAAATCTACCAGTCTTTCATTTTCTTTCGGTAAATATATCATCAAACATTATTTTCTTATTGTTAACACAATTTGATACACCAAGATTTCTTTTTAAATATCCTAGTCATATTGACTTCCTGTGTTGCAAGTTTATTCCATCTAGTGGACTGCTGCATAAGTTATTTCACTCCAACAGTTTCTTTTTAGGCATAATTTCGTATGAGCTCGTTATTGTTTATAACTGCTTATTGTATCGTAGCAGAAGGATCGAAAAACACTTTCTTATCTTGTTAACGTAATTTCCGAATCACAATAGACGAAAAATTAACTCCCCAAAAAAGTTATTATTTTTAACAAATTCTTTTTATTACCACATAAAAATAATATAACGAGCATCCGTTATATATGGTGTTCGACAAAAGGGTTACCGATTCATGGCCGAAATATGTTACGCGTTTATAAATTTTGATAAATGTAGGTAGCAGGATAAATTCCATCTTCTTTACTATAGTTGCGATAGCAACTTCATAGTAGGTTCGTCATCCTTCTAAAACGTTGTCTACTGGGGATCTGATTCACCATCTCTGCTAAGGTTCCTATACCATCGGATGACATACTTCTCTGGTTCTCGAATACGTTTCCAAGTTCGTTGTTCCCAAAGAGATTCTGCTCTCCTCCTGACGTCTTGACGTTCCCAAATCTTCTTGTACATTATGTAAAGTGACTTCCTTCGATCTTGCATGGATCTGACATTATCCCCGCTTTCTCATGACATACTAGTATGTGAAACTTCTCTTTTTCTTGTCCATCCTTCGTTCGTAACCATCTTTGTGGACATTACACTTCATCTTATTCTGTTTTACAGACGTCGTTAACATACGGTGGAATTACATGTAAATCTCTTGGTCTATTCCTTATATTAATATGCTTCTGATTATCTTTACGATCTTCCTCTAAACTCATGTCTAATCCAAATGGATTTGTCGATAGAGGGTTTGGTACACTATCCTGTAATCTTCTTCTGGATTTTCGGTAATATTTATTCTTATGATTAACGCTTTTACCTGCTGTTCTAGGTTTTCGATCTTCTTTTTTCTTCCTACTTCTCCGCGTTTCTCGTTTCTTTCTGTTTTCAACGGGCGTGTGATCTTATCCTGACATACTGTCATTTTAAGGTTTATCCATATATTTCTTCTTAATGGGATTCACTTGTTGCTTAAGGGCCTTCAATTCCTTAATTCGAATCCATCTTTCTCGTCTCTGTCGTTTACCACCTCGTAATCCTCTTTGATGTTTTCTATTTGTCATTTCTTCATTTTGTAACGTTAAGGGAGTCTGTTCCATATCCGTCTGTTCGAAGGCTAAAGCATTATACTTTATCATTCTTCTCATGTTAACAACATGTACAGGGTGTAACAAAAATCCCTTGTCATAGGCTAACTTGGATATGAGTGCAGATACGAAAACATGTCAGAGGGAAAAGTGACTGGAAATGATCGGTTTGCAATCTAAAATAGTTGAATTTTCCAAATCGGACCAGCCGTTTGGGCTCCACGCTGGTGGAGCGCCCAATGAGAACGAAACATGCAACGTTGCCACTCGTACTGTGACAATTATAGGTGTATAATGTCATGTAATAATGAAACGGAAAGCAAGGAAGAAGTATGCCGGAGGGAAGGAACAAGAATACTACACATCTCGTTGCAATCATTACCGTATTTGGGTTCAGGGGCGGCTAGGGGTAGGTATGATGAAATTCGTAACGCGTTAAACGTTGAAAGTTGTAAATGTCATAACATGTGGGCCAAACGTCACAGGTACGTTTCGGACAACAAAAGATGAAAGAACGTTCCAATAAACATGGGTAATATGAAGCCTCGTTTTTTAGATACAGGGTTGCCAACGTGGAATCCACAATCAACGTCTGACGATTGGAATTGACAAGAAAGACGTGGACTTCTTCGAAAGGTGATATCTGAGATCATAACAAGCAAGAAAGTCATCTTGCATTGTGTTCGAATTCCTGTGCGTGTAAGAAATACAGGATTGCCAACTGTGTAAGGCATTATCAAGTGACGCCCCAAAATAATTTATAAAAAAGGCAGCAACTTACAAATGTACGCTTATAACCTGATACCTACGGGAGGGGGACACGTGACCAAGCACACATCAGCAGTGTCTCACAAGCAATGTTGCCACTCCAACACAAACGCGTATTTTGTTAACTGGGAAAGATACATTTTATCACATGAAAAGCTGTGGTATAAGTAGTGAATGAAATTAAGCAAAAGTTGATTTGTCAGTGTTGCCAACTACGGTAGCTATGAAGCTCGAACATGTAGAAAGTACGGTGTCCGTATCGAGAAACGAACAAATGTTATTGCAACATTGCAACAACAAAAGTTATTGCTATTAAACTACTAGTCAGCTATTTTGTATTGCACGTATCTGAGGCTGAGCAGGTTCGAAACCGAAGACCATCCCGATGAAGGTATCAATGTTTTGTCTTACTTTCATAATCCCAGTCACGAATTGTAGGTGTCTTTCCTCATGTACACGGTAGAGTTCAGGCGTTTCCTCAATCACGCAGTGCAATTCAGTGTATTTCCCTCCGTCACACCAGGTACACATATGACATAAAGTACCATGACTACGTAGTGTTGTATCTAAGTCTGAACGGTGACAACGCGTTACCTTGGGGAGTGGATAGGTGCGTGGGCCCGAATCCCACATTAACATGCGATGCTTATGGGTTTTAGAGTTTCACGATTTCCTCGGGTTTAGTGGCATACGTATGAATAAGAATGACACATGCAAGGTACAGAAAGCATATTCAAGCATCGTTTCTATGGTTTGGAGGGTATGGAGGATTATTATGCAGAATTGCATCCCCAAAAGTGGTATTTTAGTATCTATCAGGAAACGTTCAAGATGTCGATTCCACACAAACACCATCCGGATTGTTGAGGTATAGGAACAATGTACGTGACGTTTTCCACATTAAATTATATGGGACATTTTCTTTCTATGCTATTCACAACTGTACCGTTTTGAGTAGCTCCTCTGTGACACCCGTTACGCACTGCATGCTGTGTATTCTGTTGTTTACTCCCTACATTGCACTCTTTAATTCTAAAGTATTGGTGTTGTGCTACACTTGTTCGTTTCTTGATACGGACACCGTACTTTCTCCATGTTCGAGCTTCATAGCTACCATAGTTGGCACCACTGAAATCAACTTTCGCTTAATTTCATTCACAGTTTTTCATGAGATAAAGGTATCTGTTCCAGTTAACAAACTATGCGTTTGTGTTGGAGTGGCAACATTGCTTGTGCGACACTGCTGATGTGCGCTTGGTCACGTGTCCCTCTCCCGTAGGTATCAGGTTACCAGCGTACATTTGACAGTTGCTGCCTTTTTTATAAATTATTTTGGAGTGACACTCGATAATGCCTTATACAGTTGGCAACCCTGTATCTCTAAAAACAAACCGGAATTCGACAACTTCAAGAGGACCTTATTGCTTGTTTTGGTGTCAGGAATAACCTACCGACGTTTGTCCACATATTTGTCTTCAATTTCACTGGTCAGAAGGCGATTTTGGATTCCAAGTTGGCAACCCAGTATGTCGAAAACGAGGCTTCATATAACCCATGTTTATTAGAACGTTCTTTCATCTTTTGTTGTCCGAAACGCACCTGTGACGTTTGGGCCACATGTTATGACATTTACAACTTTCAACTTTTAACGCGTTACGAATTTCATCATACCTACCCCTACCCGCCCCTGAACCCAAATACGGTAATGATTGCAACGAGATGTGTAGTATTCTTGTTCCTTCCCTCCGGCATACTTCTTCCTTGCTTTCCGTTTCATTATTACATGACATAATGCGCCTATGATTATCACAAAACGACTGGCAAACGTTGTATTTTTCGTTCTCATTGGGCGTTCCACCAGCGTGGAGCCCAAACGACTGGTCCGATTTGGAAACTTCAATTATTTTAGATTGAAAACCCATCATTTCCAGTCACTTTTCTCTCTGACATGTTTTCGTATCTGCACTCATAACCAAGTTAGCCTATGACAAGGGACTTTTGTTACACCCTGTATAGCTACACTTTCATTCCGTACAATTTTTTCAACTGTCGAGTTAACATTCTTGATGTGTTCTATAATACAACTAGTACATCACTTATCTGGATACTAGTTTGCTTTAATCGTGAAATAGTTTGATGTTCAGCTACCTCGTCATCTGTGATTTCCTCAACCTCCTCTGAACTCGTCTCCATAGGGTGCTTTTTTACTTCTGTTCCTGAATTTAATTGACTGTCATCATTTTCAATTAACTGTATCGCGCTATTTGTATTTGTCTACATTTAAGGTACCATCGTAGCATTTGACTTCCGTGACAGGGAAACTCTGCAAAACCTGTCAGATGGGCGATGTGTGCGAGACTCAAACCTAATGCTTATCGAAAGTCATCGATCGTGACCACCCGGACAGTGGAGCTGGGTAAAGCAGGCATCTGTTTAGTCCCCAAAATTAAAAATAGTAAATTATTACATTGTTTTCCAGTTGGAATAATAATAATAATTGTTATTATTATCTTTCATCCTCAAATAATAAATAATATGCGCCTGCTATGTGTATGTCTCTATCTCTCTTTCTCTCTCTCTCTCTGTTTATTATTGTGGGTTCAGCTTCTGTAACTTTCTATTAAACCTGATTTACACTTATGGGCCATATAGGCAGGTAAGGGTATGCTCAAAAGTTTTAGAAACTACCACGAGCACCCATCCAGAACAAAGAAGACAGCGGCTAGTGTGTTAACCAAGGTACTATACATGCATTCCCCTGATGATACTGAGGAAATGCCTGGAAACCTTAGTCAGCTTGGCCTGCACGAAAACTGTAACCTGCTAACCTTTCTAGCGATGTTCCGAAGTTCGAGAACGGCAATGAAGATTCACAGGTTCGAGTTCTCCTGCCGGCCACGTTGACTGACGTTGATCCATCAGCATCAATAGCCGGATGCATATATGGTAACATGTCCTCCACTTGTAATGTATTATCGTTATTTCGTAGCCCAAATTACTGTTTCAGTCTTTTAATTTACACTATTTTTGTAAGCTAATTTTACGTAAGCAGTGTTCTGATACCACTCCCCACTATCAGATGAAATAAGCAACGCTTAAATTAAACCATCTCCTTGAATTTTTACGTAATGCTTAAACGATCCTCATGTTTAGGTGTGAGTGTGAATTAGAGAGAGCGCTGACTGTAATAATTGCTCGTACACTTAACAGATTACGAATAATTTCGAAAAGGATCCAAAAATATATTTATTTTTAAGGGAAATGATATTATCAGGATTATACTTTCTCTCTTCTGTAATGAATATAATTATAATTTTGATATTAATTAACTAACTCAATGACTTATGGAACTCGCAAGTTCATCGCCGCAGTAACAAACGTTCGCCATTGAATTCTATCCTGGGCAATATCAAGCCAGTTTTCATCACAAACACCTACTTCTCGAAGATATCTTCTAATATTGTCATCCCAGCCACGTCTCGGTCTTCCCAATGGCCTCCTTCCATTCGGCCTTCCAACCAGGATAGAATATAATCTTCATATTTTCCCCATCCGAGCTACATGGGCTGCCCGCCTTAGTCGTCGCGATTTCATTATTTTTACAACATCTGGTGAATCCTACAGTCCGTGGAGTTCTTCATTATGCAGTCTCCTCCAATCTCCAGTCATCTTGTCGCGTTTCAGCCCGCATATCTTTCTGAAAAACTTATTTTTAAATACACGTAATTTATGTTCATCTGCTAGGGTCGTACTCCAACTTTCGCAACCGTAAAGTATTAACGGCAGAATAACCGTTCTGTATAGTTTTAATTTCAATTTCCTTGATATTAATCGCGATGTTAGAAGTTTTTGGACTGAATAGAAACATGCGTTTCCCGATACTAAGCGGCTTTTATTTCTTCCGTGACCTCATTTTTGCTTGTTACGTATGTTCCCAAGTATTTAAATTTGTTTACTTTCTCTATGACCTCATCCCTAATTCTTATGTTTTTATTTCCTTCATTCCCTGTGTTTCAGCTTGTTATCATGTATTTTGTTTTATCTATGTTTACCTGTAGACCTATCTCATCGCACGCTTCTACTAACACATCCGTGTTGATTTGTGGTGCATCTATATCGTTCCCTATTAAATCTACATCATCCGCGTATACAAACAGTTGATTCAAACCATTCAATGACAGTCCCTTTTGGTCCCCTTTAATTTTTTAAATCGCATATTATAACGCAAAGTTAAACAGTAATAGGGACAAGGCATCGCCTTGTTTCAATCCGTTGCGAATCTTGAAACTATCTGACATATTATTACCTATCCGTACTCTGCTTATGGGGTCGCTGAGACACATCTTCACTA